>JAJMCG010000062.1:0-55136 GCA_030572895.1 Jamesozyma jinghongensis
CGTCACGTTGTTTTAAGGTAAAATTAACAACTCGTGTCAGATCTAATGTACAACATTCTTAACAATTAATTGGGCGTGTGGTCTAGTGGTATGATTCTCGCTTTGGGTTTATTCATTAACACAAATATGCGAGAGGCCCTGGGTTCAATTCCCAGCTCGCCCCATTATTTTTGTTTTTTAAAAACCGCTCACGTGAATTCATTTGTCTTTATCTATGCTTAGATCAATCATTCTTGAGTTTTATTTAGAATGTTAGTTGTCATAATCGGTTTTGGGTATTATTTATTTATATGGAAATATATTAATTTGACGTTATTTTATCGGTATAGCTTAATCTTGACGTTTGTATATTCAATTCGATTCAATGCTTGCGAATCTATTTCCTGCCCTTCTTCTTGCCCTTCTTCTTGCCCTTCTTTTTAGTATTAGGTTTTTTCTCAACCTTTTCATCTTCCTTACTGTCAAGTGTTAAAATGTCATCTAAATCGTCATTTACATCTTCAATGTTCAAGTTTTCGAAGTCTGTCACGGATTCCTTATTCTCTTTATCAACAAGGTTTCCTTCAGTGGCTTTCCCTTCGTTTGCTTCTGTGTCTTGATTCTTGAAGTCTATTACTGATTCCTCTTCCTCACCTACCTCTATAGCCACATGATCAGTGTTGGTGTTTTTACTCTGTAAAACTGATACTTCAGGGTTGACATCATCCTCTTCAAAGTCTTTGTTATTTTCATCCACAATGTCTTCAACAGCATCTGTAATCTCAGCATCTTCCGTGTCTTCCGCATCCTCATAATTTTCATTATCTTCATCATCGTCTGCATTGATAGCATCCTCATCATCGTCAGTATTGATAACATCCTCATCATCGATAGCATTGATAGAATCCTCGTCCTCATCAGTTACATCAACGTCTGCTGTGTTAACTGAATCAGTGTCCACATAATCTTCACAATCATCATTTTCGGATTCTTCCTCATCTTCAGTTTCTTTCTTATTTTTGAAATTCAAACCTAACCCCATTAAAGCATTCTCAATCGCTTTCTTTGTAGACTTGTTGTCATTTAAACTTGATGTACGTTCTTCTTTCTTAGGATCATCTTTGATGTTTTCTACTTGCGACTCAACAGAGACACTTTCTGTGACTGGCACCTTCTCTTTTTTGATTGACTCATCATTCTTCTTAGCCTTTTTATTAAAAATGCCCTTCCATGTAGCCCAGACACTAGGCTGTTCTTGTGGAGTTTGATCCTTATCACTTTCATTAGAGACACCTGATTCCTTGGTTGATACTTTTGACAGTTTTAAACTTCGAATAGATTCAGCCTTAGATTTTGCTGGTGATACTTTAGAAACCTTCGAAGCAGCACTACTGGTTATGGAACTACTATCATTCACATTGTTTCCTAAATTAGAGTTATTTGTTCTCCAATTTTCGAATGTAGTCTTTAATTTTTGCTGGAAGATAGCAAAATTATCGATACCATTATAAACATGTTTAGCTGGGAATAAGTCAAATAAACGATCATCTGTGGTTGAGTTAAAGATATTAAAGTTTTGAGTATCTTTCCATTTTGCGATCCAGCTATGGTTGTAATATAAAGATGGATCAGATTTTAATAAATCTTCTGGAAGGGTTTGTAACGCCATTTCGTTAAATTTGTGTGCTTCAATATAATCATGCAATTTAACACTAGAAAGCAAACCAGTCAAATAATCCTCAAATTGCCATCTAATAAAATCTTCACTACCCTTAAATTGTGAATTCTTTGGTGTTTCATCATCATTTTCATTCCATGTTTCAGTGACAATTGCAACAATGGATTCTATCCACTTCTTGTCATGATTTGTAGGTTGCAAAGGGTTGTATAATGTCTTATCTATAATTTCCACAGAAGATGTATCAACGTTAACAAATATATCACATATTTCATTCTTTTGTTCTTCTAATAGGGAGTTTGAAGAACCAATGACAAAGAATTTAGTCTCGTCTGACTTAATATCATCTACTAATTGTAAAGGAGTGTATGGAGAAAATAAACCTCCCTTTTCAAAAATTTCCAACGGAAAACCAAGGAATTTGAGCACTGAACCTCTATCACTTGATTTGAAGGAGTCAGCAATCTTGAATCCATCGTACGTATTAAAGAGCAGTGGACTACCAGAGTTTTGTAAATTTGAAAGCAAAGAAGGAACCAAACTTATCAGACCAAATTGTAGATTGCACAAATATTCAACATTATTACCATAAAATATTATCTTTTTTTCCAGTAAAAATGCTTTCAGCAAAAGTAAAGTATCTTTTTTGAATTCATAAATAATCTTACGAAGGGATAAACCAATGTATAATCTATTTTCCGCTGTTACGGAATCATTGGCGAGCGGTTTGTAAATCGATTTCAAACTATCAGACAAAGATACAATAATTTGCTTATCAGTGAAATCACGTTGTAAAAAATAGGCATTAGTTACAATGCTCAATTTATCCTTAATTTGTCCAAAGATCGGTTGTCTTGAGATGACCACAATGGCCTTTTGAACCGTTGATCTGGTGACATCCTCATCAACATGGACCAAATCTTCAGTTTTAATTTGTCTAGAACACGAAATTGCAAAGAATGTAGTGTAATCCTTCACGTTTTCCTCAGGAAGATCAACAGCACCATTTGGTGGACTGCAATGATTCTTTTCGTCGTATAACAATGTAAAGTAAGTAAAGGTTTCCTCAAAAGAATGGGAACCGTCTGGTAAAGCTTGAAACGGTAAATATGACCACAGGTTTGACTGGACTGTTTCCTTTGGTAAACCGTGCCAATATTCGATCTCAGGGCCTCTCTTGTGATGGAAATCCACTAAACAGACGCCAACAATAACATCTTTTTCCTTTTCAGACATTCTTTAATAAATAATTATGCTGTAATCAACGGCCAGTAGATCTTATAACCGCTAATCACTTTAAGAGACGTGCTTCTCTTTTGAGTTCTTTCGAGATGATGGCACGTTAAATTTATCAAGAATAGTTTTTCATGTTTTTCCTTTTGAACTTCATTGAAAAATTAACAAACCAGAAATTATTGAACTACAGAGAATCCCCATTGGGAAAATATTTTGCAAGGATAACCCAAGGAATACCAAATAAACAGCATGGCTTACACATTTAGCGTACTAGATGATGGATCTGGCCATTCTGTTGGTACAATTGTCACGTTCGAAGCTGTGACTGTACTAATAGATCCCGGTTGGATAGGTTACAAAATATCATACGAAGAATGTGTAAGATTCTGGTCAAATGTGATACCCGACGTCGATATAATTTTATTATCTCAAGCGAATGCAGAGTGTCTTGGGGCATATACACTTCTCTATTACAATTTCCTATCGCATTTTATTTCAAGAATCCATGTTTATGCAACTTTACCAATCACAAACCTTGGGAGGGTGATTACTATTGATACATACGCTGCGAAGGGTATTATCGGTCCTTATTTATCGAATGAATTGGATTTGGAGGATATTGAGAAATCGTTCGATCATATCAATGCCTTGAAATATTCCCAGCAGGTCGACCTCAGATCTAAATATGACGGGTTAACAATGATTGCATACAATTCTGGTTGCTCACCTGGTGCATCAATATGGTGTATAATGACACACTCTGAAAAGTTACTGTATGCACCACGTTGGAATCATACAAAGAGTACCATATTAAACGCTGCATCGATATTGGATAATACTGGTAAACCAGTCTCTTCCTTAATGAGACCATCTGCAATTATCACCAAATTCGATAAGTTCGGTTCCTCAAAACCACTGAGAAAAAGAGTTAAGGTATTCCAGGATATTTTGAAAGATGGTTTAAGTGGTAATGGTACGGTAGCCATACCTTGTGATATAGGCGGTAACTTTTTAGATTTATTGGTTATAGTTCACGATTATTTATACCAACACAAGAGAAGCGGAAACTATCCAAGTATACCGGTTTTGCTCATATCCTATTCTAAGGGGAGAACTCTTACATATGCAAAGTCTATGCTGGAATGGTTATCATCCTCAATTATCAAGACTTGGGAATCAAGAGATAATAAATCACCTTTTGATTTGGGACAAAACTTAAAAGTAGTCTCACCGGATGAATTAATTAAATATAAGGGGCCAAAGATTTGTTTTGTATCACAAGTGGACCCGTACGTTTCGGAGACATTGAAACATCTGGGGCACTCAAGCAAGACTACTGTTGTTCTAACATCTAATGAAGATACAGGGATTGATATAATATCTAAATTGTATAAACAGTGGAGTGATGAAAATATAGAAGAAGGTAAAAAAGTAAAATGTATAGATTCTGTTTCATTGGAAGTCGTTAAATTGGAACAATTGAAGGGGCAGTCTCTTGAGGAATTCAACAAGAGAATGCAGGACAGAAAGGAAGAAAGAAAAGAAATCGAAACTACATTGAGAAAGGAAGCCAAATTTGCAAATAAATCGGCAAATGAAATTGATGTAAATAATGACAATGGACAAGAAGGGGTTGGCGGTACAAACTTAAGCTCAAAGATCGGTAAAGTGGGCGACGAAGAAGATGAAGACGAAGACGAAGACGAAGACGACGACGATAATTTGTTGAAGATTTTAAAGGGTGGTTCTAAGGGTTCTACAAAATCTCAAATAACTGAAATGCCAGTCGATGTTCATATTCTTCCTACCACTTCCTCAAAACATAAGATGTTTCAGTTCAACCCACCAAAGGTCAAGAAAGATGATTATGGTATCATGGTAGATTTCACACAGTTTGTTCCTAAGGATGATGAAGACCTTGTTGATACCAAGAAACGGCCAATATCAACGGAAGAGAATAAGAACATATCCACGGATGGGAACCAAGCTAAAAAGTTTCGACGTAACATGCGTAAGGAGGATGAGAATAGAGAGAAACTAAAGGAAATTCAGAAGAATTTCGATAATATCGCATACTTGGAAAGTACAAACAAACCTTCAAAAAGAATATTGAAGGAATGCAACGTTGCTTTCAAATGTCGTATCACATATATTAACTTAGAAAACCTCGTAGATCAAAGATCTACCACAGTGATCTGGCCATCCTTAAAGCCTCGAAAGATGATTCTAATGGGCTCCAAGGAAACACAAAACGAACATGCCTTTATGGTCTTATCCAAGAAGGATATTGAGATAATAACTGCACCTTTAAAGGAAACATTAGAGTTTACCACTACTATCAAATCCCTGGACATTTCTATTGATATGGCTCTAGACCAGTTACTGAAATGGCAGAGAATTGGAGATGGCCATACCGTTGCCCATGTTGTTGGTCGTCTAGTCAAGGAAGCTTCTTCCAATAAAGCCCTTCCAGACAGACATAAATTAGTTTTAAAACCATTGACGAGCTCCGCTAAGGTGCATACAAGTGGCACACTCTCCATTGGTGATGTCAGGCTTGCAGAGTTGAAGAGGAAGTTGACGGAGCAGAATCATGTCGCAGAGTTCAAGGGCGAGGGTACCCTTGTAGTCGATGGAGTTGTCGCTGTCAGGAAGATCACAGATGGTGAAACCGTCATTGATGGTACGCCCTCTGAAGTCTTCGACATCGTCAAAAAATCTGTCACTGACATGCTGGCCAAAATATAGTGCAGTAGATCTTCTAAATATTTGTGTAACTTATGTAACAATTTTCAATATCACACGTTTTGTTATTCCAGATTGGTATTATTATCACTTCGGACGTTGAAATATTTTTTAGTCCCTTTATAAAGATTAACAATTCCTCATCGAATAAGTTTCAATTAGAGATAGAGCCATCGAGATACAACTGAGGGATCAGGAGCTATAAGAGAGAACTTAGAAAATAGGATATTTAGAAATATGTCAGCTGAAGAGTATACACGTGGTCGTTCTGCAGAAAACGAGGTACCACCACCTCCACCACCTCCGGCACCTGTCATGGATGACTTATGGGAGGATATTGAATCCAGTAAGGAGGAGACTGCAAACAAGTTGCCAGTCAAAATTACTGGAATCCTTACTTTAGAGCAAATGACTGCATATCAAACGATGTTTAGAATCGAAGAAATTACATCGATTCTAAAGTCTGAAAAGCTAGTGCCCCCAAGTAGATACGCAAGGTCTCCTTCCCCACCACCTATGTATGATGCTGAAGGTAAGAGAACCAATACTAAGGAGCAGAGGTATAGGAAAAAGTTGGAGGAAGAAAGATATAGATTGGTAGAGATAGCAATGAAGATGATACCTTTTTTCGTTCCTCCAAAGGATTATGTAAGACCCTCAAAGTTTCAGGAAAAATACTACATCCCAGTTGAGCAATATCCAAGTATTAATTTTGTTGGTTTGCTTTTGGGTCCTCGTGGCAACACACTAAGGAAGCTACAAGAAGAATCTAAATGTAAGATCGCCATTAGAGGTAGAGGTTCTGTTAAGGAAGGTAAGAATGCAAATGACCTCCCAAAGGGTGCAATGAATATGGATGATCCACTACATTGTTTAATTATTTCTGATACCGAGGAGAAGATTCAGGATGGTGTTAAGGCATGCCAATCAATAATCATTAAAGCTGTTACTTCCCCAGAGGGTCAAAATGATCTCAAAAGAGGACAATTAAGAGAGTTAGCTGAATTAAATGGTACTTTAAGAGAGGATAGCAGACCTTGTCCTGTTTGTGGTTTACAAGGTCACATGAAATATGATTGTCCAAATCGAGAGACATTCGCACAAAAGATTATATGTAAAAACTGTGGCCAACAGGGACATGCTACAAGAGATTGTACAGAACTTCCAACTAATCAAGATACCCCACCCCCACCACCTTCACAAATGACAAATAATGGCCCAAGCCGTTACCAGGGAGATGATTCGCAACAACAAGACTGGAAGAGAAGAGATCTTGGCTCAAGATACGGTAACAATAATCCCCACTATGATTCCAGAGATTTTCCTAACAGAATGGGCCAACAATATCATAATTATCAGCCCAGGTATAATAACTACAACAGTTCTAATTCGTACAACTACAATGAACCAAACTCTTATAGAAACAGATATTCAAATCAAAACACAAGGTACTCACCAAACCCAGCATTAAATTACTCACAACAAACTCAAAACCAAAACATATCTTCTATGTCACCCTCACCAAATACCCAAACTCATATACCTCCAGATTATTATGATCAAAAGCCGGCAGCTCCACCATTACCGCAAGCATCACCATCTGTTCCAGAGTTATCCAATAACCTACCACCTGGTATGACAGGGGAGACATCCGTCCCAGGTATGGCTCCAGGTATAATGCTACCACCTGGATTAATGTCTGCCCCAGGGTCAAAATTACCACCTGGCCTATCAGAAGACAGCAAAGAAACGACCAATTATCCACCCGGATTGCCTGGCCCACCTGGCTTGTAACACTAGTAAAAGTATAAAATAAAGTTATATTAGTATGTATTCTTTTTAAAAATGCTGTCAAAGTTGGATTGGATTTTTTAAATTAATAGTTCATTGATGTTTATAGAATGCTATTTAATTAATAATAATTATTTATCATTCTCTTCCTTCCACTTCTTTGCCAATGTTAAGAATTTAGAAACGTTTGGTTTGGGCTCAGATACCTCATCATCGGGGAAAACATAATCAATATATTCACGTTCGATCCCCCCTTCAACTACTTTTTTCTTAATTTCCTTAGGCAACCTCTTTTTAATCGTTTCTTGATCTTCAGCGGTACCAAAGTTTTTTTCAAATTCTTGATATGCTTCAAAGATGAGTACTCTACCATTTTTATCTTCTTTGCCCTTGAAGTACGTTAATGCATCCTCATACACCTTTCTTGATCTATCGAAATTTTCTTTAGTAGGTTCAAATTCTACTTCGTCTTCATCGTCTTCATCCTTTTGTTGGTCATTCAACCTCAACAATTGTTTATCCGTTGGGGTAGAACATTCATACATGGCATATGCAATCCAAATTTTAATTGAATAATCACTCAATTTCAAATATGCTTGGTATAACTCTCTAGCATTATTGTATTCTTGAGAATCTGTTTCAAACGTAATAAATCTATCCATAATCTTTAATTTAGATTCCTTTGTTAACCCAGTGACATTACTGTTCAAACTAATTTTATATATCCCCCTTGATCTTTCCTCATCACCTAAATTTTCTTCTAATTCACTGTAGTTTAACCAAATTTGTGGGTCGTTTGATGAGAATTCCAAATATTTTTCATAAAGTTTTCTGACACGATCGAATTCTTTTAGTTTGATCTCTAATTCAATGTATTTCTCAAAAAGCTTCTTTTTTGGACACAAACCAAGGGATCTACCAAAAACCTTTCTTGCCAATGACAAGTTATCTTGTCTCAATTCAAATTCGCTAAACATGATCCATATCTTAGCAAATGTAAACTTTTTATGTGGTATTACTTCATTCAAAACTCTCTTGTAGAGTTTCTTGCAAAAATCTATATCATTCATTTCAAGTTCAACATATGCCAAATATCTTATCCATAGATAGATATATCGTCTCCAATCAGAATCCTTTATACTCTTCTGAGTAGGCATTCCTTGTTCAACAGCCTTTTCAAATGCAGATACTGTCTGCTGCGGAAAATATTTCTGAATCAAATCAAGGTATAACATCCAAGTGGAGTATTCTCCAATATTTTTCGATAAAGTTTCTTCGTATTTCCTTTTTCTCTTATCGATAAGACTTTCATTAATAGATGAGGCATTACCAAATGTCTTCGCAAACTGAATTTGTGCGTCTTTCAATTTTTGACTTTCTGGCCATTTCTCTATAGAGAGTCTAAAAATGGCTTTGGTTCTCTCATACTCCTGTTGTGAAACTTCCCAATCCGCAAAGGAGATGATCAAATCAATCAGGTTTTCGGTATAGTTTTCAGTGTCTTTCATGGATTTTTCATATGTCATTAATGTATCCAATGCCATCGAGTAAACATTTCTTTTCGCATCCACCGATCCATAGACGGATTCAAAATTCACCCAATTTAACCACGTCTGTATACCTGGGTGAACCATGACGTACTTAGCGTATATATCTCTAACATTTTCCCAACGTTCTTGTCTAATTTCAAATTGTACAAAGGAGTTCCAAGCATCTGGATTTGGTTCCAAGGAACACCATTTAGTAAAAAGGGCTCTTACTACATCCCAATTCTCTAGGGATTCCTCTAGGAATAAATACTTGTACCATAGCTTATCCACACGAGGTAAGGTTGTGATAGCTCTATCTAAAAGATTTCTTGCATGATTAATACATTTCATTTTAATTTCTGAATCTATATAACGAATCCACAAGGGGATATAGCCATTGTTCACTAAAAGGGCCCTTTCAAAGATTGATCTTGTTCTCCTCACATCATGCTGTTCAATTTCAAATAAGGCATACCGTATCCATTGTCCCATATCAAGTCTATTTCTCTTTAAGTACGATTCATATTCAGTTCTCTTCCTTCTTTGTAATTCCTTCAGTTCTTCCAAGTCCAGTATGTCAACTTTCGTCAAGTCTTTTCTTTGTTTTCTCTTTGAATAAACATCCCTCAGCAATTGATCAACTGATACTTGATTGTCTGATTCAGCTTCCACAGACATTATGGTCGTTTGGAGGTTGTTATTTATGTGTTTTAGTTAGATATAATAGAGGATCTCATCTGATACAACTAACTTTTCAATATAAAATTATTCAAAAATCATATCGAGATGCTTGGGTTTCCTACCAATCTTATTAGAAATCGAATATTAATTGCCATAAATGGACTACAGAGTTGTATATATCATGACTTTTTATAGATTCCAGCGCTTTTCAATGAATTCAGTCAAGTCCTCCAGTTCCTTCTCGGATACATTGTGTTCCAATGGAGAATATTCATGAAGTTCATAGTTTGTAAACTTGCAATCGTTCACAAAGAAGTTTCTAGCACTACGAGCTTTGCTGATAGAAACAATAGGATCCTGTAAACCATGGCCATGAAAGATAGGTGTATCGATATTGCACTTCTTGAGATTATTCTCATCGTCACTCCAGGCCATTTCTTTCAATATAGGATCCGTGAATCCGGCAAGAGAGAAGAACCCACCAATCTTATACTTCAAATTCAAAGCGCAACCTAGAGTCAAAGCACTTCCCTGAGAAAACCCACCAACAATTATATTTTGAGGCGGGATACCTAAATCCATTTGTTCTTGGATTAATGTACCGATGTATTCGATAGATTTCATGCACCCTTGAGCGTCGAAATCCTTTAGTTCGGGATCCCAGGCAAGGATATCAAACCAACCAGGCATAATGTAACCATTATTGGCAGTTATAGGCATTAATGGAGCGTTGGGGAAAACGAAGTTAGTAGATGCAAATCTCTGGTTATTGATAATGTGACCCAGAAGGCCCTTCCACATCTCACCGGAATCACCAAGACCATGCATACCAATCAAGGCATGTGTAGCTGGCTTTACTTTAGAAGTGATTCTGACAACAGAACTCATCTTTTATCTTTGGTGGCTGGATCTTTCAATTATCAATGTATTTCCTTTAGTTAACTTTTTTCATATTAGAAAAAATGAAGAGTCGTATCATGAACAAACTAAATGAGCCGTAAGTGAAACTAACCATTGAATTGTATGAATATGAGCACATTGCCGGAGAATATAAGGCTACTATCTGATAGAGAACTACAGGAGCTTGTAGGAAAATATAAAGATAAGCTTGCGTTGTTTGTAACGAAATTTCAGTCTGTTGATAAGCTGATCAGTGATCTAAAGGGAGGAAAGGAACAACTAGAAGATCTTAGAAAACAGTTTGTAGACCTAAATAAGGAGAATAATATAATGAACCAGGAACTGGATGAATTACGTGTGCTGAATTCTGAGTATGTAAGAGAATGGCAAGATCTAAATACAATTGTTAGACAGAATTATAGTGAAGAAGCCCTTCGATATAAACTTTCAAATAAGATAAAGGCACTGGAGGAGGAAAGTATTGCAATACAAACAGAAGCCTTTGGTATGAGAAATTCAATGGATAAGGATTCTCTTGAGTCAATTGTCGAAAGGTATAGAGGGGCCAGGACAAAATATCATCTGGAAAATGAGAAGTTAGCAACATGGCTTTCACAAGGTGCATTAAGAAAATAATTAAAGTACTAATCTATGTGTATACATGTATAAATTGTGATAGAGATAACTAAAAAAAAACTGAGGTATACATTCCTTTTAAATAAATATACTAAAGTTGGTGCAATTAATTTTGAGTATCCTCATTGTTGTGTTGTGTTTCCACATGTGTATCTTCATTTGATGATTGTTGATCACTAGAGACATTGGTTGATGCAGTATTAGGTGTCGTCGTGGCATCTGCAGTAGTAGACGATGTAGCAGTAGCAGCAACAGTGGTCGAAGATGTAGTAGTAGCAGTAGCGGTACTACTATTATCAGTTGCTGTTGATGGCGCACTATCTCTGGCAGTTATGTTTAAAGCTTGGTTACCATTAATTTGATAAGTGGAAACGCGGCCATCTGCGTCTCTAACACTTGCCACTCCACTGTTAAACATATTATCAACACCTTGATTTCCATTTCCATCAGAATTCGTATTACTGTGATGGGCCATGATGGCATTTCGAATGTTTTGACCCATCCTTAACAAATGTTGTCTAACATCATGTGGATCAGAAGCATCATGTTGCGTACCATTAGCCGTTGGAATACCCATATTTGTAGTACCGGGGGTAGTAGTGTGACTATTATTGTTGTTTTCTATATTATTAAAGAAATGTTGGAACATATTTCTAAATCGTTCATATGGTGCACTTGCGTCTGCGGTTTCCTCTGCATTCGATGTGTTTGTAGAACCGTTGGTGATCTGTGAAGCATTTGCTGGCGATGTTGAATTAGCTGAGTTGGTTGAAGGTTGACCTGGAACAGTGGCAGGTCTTAGTGGTAAACTGAACCAATGAATTCTACCGGTGTTTGTGATTGGATCCATGGGTGTTGTTGTGCTATTTTCATTTCCTATAGCAATGGTATTTTGATTTGAACCTGAACCTTGTGCTAATACGCTTGGATTTGTAACTGGCGTATTTGGGTTTGCTGCATTAGATAATGCTTCTGGATTTAAAAAAATAATATTAGAACCACCCAATGGAATACTAAACTCTGCCTGAGCTGTTGTCATTGTCGTGGTAGCAGCATCACCTGTTGGGCCCGCAGCAGCGGAGTTTGTTGTAGAGTTTTCTGGAGCGGTGTCCTCAACTGGCGGATTATACAACAGGTTTCTGATTCGTTCAAATGCTTCGTTTGTCGAAGTTTGACCGTTTGTATTCGTTTGGTTTTGAGTGTTCACGTTTTGATCATTCTCCACAATAACATGTCTACAAAGTGGACATGTGTTCTCTAATCTTGACCATTTGTACAGACATTCCCTACCAAATACATGGCTACAGGGTATTTCTACAGGAGAATGTAAATAATGTGGTTCTTCCTCGCTCTCATTGGGTGAAATGCTAGCTCCACTGGGGTTTGTTGTAAAAGACGTAGTAGACGTATTAGTATCAGTACCTGATGGTTGCTCGGGTTCACCCTGTGTAGTACCAGTTAAATTTGAATTTGTAATTGGTTCTTCAGTTCTTTGTCTCTTAATTCTATTAATTTGATCCAAATCGTCCTCTTCTCTGGGTCTCTTGTTGTTCTCATTAACCTCCTTTTTGACGTCCTTCTTCTTTGGTTCCTCAACGTATGGTTCATAACAAATACTACATTCTAATCCATCCTTGCATAGCTTTTTAACTTCATCTAAGGATATGACAGGCAAACTTTCAAATGCCTCTCTTGATATACCCTTTGGCCTATTATTCAATTCAGCAAATCTACGCATTGCCAAATCAGCAGCAGCGGCAATGATCGTCTCTAACCTTGCCTGGGGTGTTGATGTCGGTACGTCTCTGAATGAAAGGATCAATGATCCATTTGGAATCGGTAACAGATTCGTTGCTCTTGGCTGTTGCGTCGATAATTCGGCTTGGGCTTGTCTTGAGCCAAAATTAAAGGCCTCACTTAAAGTAGCTGGGACACCTACTGGAGCTGGAATATTACCTGTTGTATTTGACGCATTTGTGCCTGTTGTGCCTGTATTTGGAGTGACTGGTTGGGGGTTATGCAAAATTGGGACAAGTCCATTGGCTGTTATGTAGGAATATTGCACGGATACAGTTATATCTCTTGTATTTGGAGGTCGAGATGTATTAGGGGGTGCATCTGGAGCTTGTGGTTCCTCATTTGGAGGTTGTTGGTTTGAATTCGGTGATTGCTCACTCATATTTTTGAGCTAAATAAGGTGGAAAGTTAGAATGATTGCTTCAATAGCAATAGTATAAGTACAAAATAAATGGGTGCTCAAAATATGTTTAAATTGTTCTTTCCTTAATCTTTTATATATGCACAACTTGCTAAAGAATAGACTGTTTGTGATAGTGATCGTGATCGTGATCGTGATCCATTTTAGTGGAATTTTCTTAGTAAGTGAGTTATTAATGCGTCATCGTTTTATACGAGGTGATAAGGAACAGTAAAAGAAGAAAGGCTTCACATTCCAAAATGTCTTTAAAGAACCAAGTTATTCCGGTTGGATGGTAAACTTCCGGGGTATATCTATTGTGGTTACTTGCAAGGGTTTTCAATCATTTGTGTGGAGATCGGTGCCTTCCATTTTATGCCCGATTTGGATTTAAGTAAGAAGAGCGACGCATCGAAGGATTTATGCAAAGATGCGTACATTTTGATGCTGTGTTTGCATTTTTTAATTATAAATTATTAGTAGGGTGTACATAAGCACTGGGATTAATAGTTTAAAATAAAGGTTCCCTTATTTGAATCCTGGGAATTAGCAGCCTTTCCATTGACTGTTGTACCTTATTAATTCGTAATAAAGAAACTCTACAAATCCAATACTTACATATTTTAACCAAAGAATACTTGCAATTATTTTCGAGAAGACTCCTTAGTACTTGCAAATTATTTTAATTATTTTGTCTTCACCCCAGTTTCACCAGCTCTAGGCACACCCTCTACGCCTCTATTAACACTAAGATACATCAATAATACTCCCTGTCTCTGGATAAACCATTAAACCTCCGAGTGGTTTATTAATTTTCCGCAGCCTTGTGTTACCATTGGTTACTAAATTCTAGATTCCCGTTAATCAAGTGCTACTACGGTTTTCAATTGCTCGTCCGTATTAGTCACCGGCTTTAAACACCCGGTAGTATATGGATGAAATCTTTCGACGACGCCTCTAAAACGTCATAACTTGGCTTCTCTTGCATTGGAGGTTTTATCCCAGACTTTTGCTAAAGTAACAATTATATGGAATGTTCGGAACTGATCTCTGACCGTAATTCTTTAAAATACTACTCTGCCACCATTTCCCGAATAATTATATGATTGAACTTGTATTGATAAATGATAGGCCATTTAATTATTTCTCACTCAATTTCAACATTTTATGAATTTTTTATCATATTTCCTTCCATACAGAATGAATAAAAGAGAAAACCAGCAAAATCCAATGTTTGGTATCATCGCACATGAGGTACCTGCTACCTCTTCTAAGACACATTTGTTTCTAATTTACTTAATCGTATCAGGGTTATTTTCGTGAAGTTGCTGTTGTCATGATAAGCGACAGTATTGATGTCTTCAAACTCAAATCAGTAAGTCCCGGGATTATCCTTTTACTTAGCAACAGTTAATTCTGAGTAATAACCCGAAAATAAACGTACCTAATGTTACTGATTTTGGAAGCGACTAGTATAATAGATTCAGCCACCTGTTACGTTGTTTGTATTGTATTGGCCGTTGATAAATGAACTTATCGGTAAAGCAACACAGATTAATTTTTATCTTCATTTCAAAGTTTCTTCTTAATGGATAAAATAATCATTAACCTTTAGCTCTAAGTTCTGTTGATAAGGAGAGTGCTATAGTAAGTTAATACGCGGATCATACAAGATTTAGGGGAAAAGTTTAGAAACATATCACGATATCGAATCAAAACTTCGCTCACTCTACCCGAATGTTTTCTTGTCTATCTAAGGAATCATCAACCTTCAATTTTTGGCAGCCTCCATTCCACTGCAGGTTAATCTCTACTTCGGAAATCAAGTTAGAGTATTTACGTAGTATAAGCAACCTGCTCCCTTTAGTTAATAAGTCTTGGCTATTCTTATACACATATTTAATGGAACTTCTTTCTAAGAGAGCTGGAAAGAAATGGGTCAATTATTAATGCCCTTTACTGAAGAAGCAAACCACCAAACACTTATTTTACTTTCATTAATGTAAAATTTTGATATCTGGTATGCCTTTTATTAATGATAATTTCCAAAGTTAATAATTTACACTTTTTCACTGCTATCTCACGGATCTTTCTCAAAGAGTCAAGCTTGTAATTGAACATGATTGGCTTTATAGCTGGAAGTAAGAGATGTAATTTCAATATAATAATAACAGTACTTTGCCTTCTCAAAATTCTTAAAGCTTCGTAAATTCCAAAATTACGGTATCTGATTATCATCGAGAAACTGGAAAATATTATAAAATATCTTTTAGCAATGATTTTCAACAGACAAATATAAAATTGTATGACTAGTGCCAAAGAGAGCTTATTAAAATACTACTCATCCATCCAAAATCATTGATATTTCATAGGCGAACTACATTGCACATAAAACAAATTCACATAAGCTACTTAAAGATAACCTATATGTAGTATATTAATATAACTAAAAATGCATTAAGAATGAGAAAATTTACAAATAGTAAAGAACAGGGATTTTAACTCTGTAATTAAAAAAAACCCTAAATTTAGGAGAGAAATAAAAAAATTCATTATATCAACATGGATAAAAAGGCTAAGAATAATGCGCCAAACCCAGTAGTGATCACCTCACCTTCATTTCTACCGACTGAAGAACGTGAACTAGATCTTCTTGAAGATGATGTACTGCTTGTTCTAGTTGCAATAACTTCACTGACTGTAAATATATCACCTGTAGTGGCTAGAGCAGTGGCACTAAAACTCCAAGTATTACTATACCCAGGAGCCCTAATAGCACTAGGGACGACTGCGTTGCTCTGTATGACATCGATATCGTTTGTATTGTTACCGTATGCTGCTTGACCCATTGATACTTCAAAATTCTCTAAATCGTAGACTACATAGGCGTTCGTAAGGAATGAATCACCTAATAAAGCAGTATTTGAATCCTGAGGTATGATACCTAACATACAATTGCCTCTAGAGGATGAAATAAGGAAATTTTCTAAGGTAGCATTAATATGGAACCCACCGAAGTCAAATATGATCTGTGTTTCATTATTTGCTAATTGGGATTCTGTTGGACATCTGAGGACATACATGTTAGCAGCTTGACTATAAACAGCACCTAGTTGTCTTGCTATTCTTGTAACTAATGCTGAAGGTAAATACGTGAGTGTTGTACCACTATCCAATAGTGCAATCATTTGTGTTGTAGTCAAAGTTGTCTCTTTAGCCCCATTTTCAAAAGTCATACCTATACCTTGTAATGTTACGTCAAAACTAACTGGATTTGTGTAACCTAGATTCCTGTATGGATTAACCAATGGCAAAGTAAACAAATTTCCTTGGTATTTAGAGTGGTCAACAGCACCAAATAAAACTTCACCATGTGTGGCACTCAACCTATTCAAATACAAAGAATAAACGTTAGCATTAATTGCCCCGTTCCTCTTTAACACCAATGGGAAATTATCGTACTGGTATGCGTTCCTACCCTGATAAGTAACCTCCAGTGAGGGTAATCCAATCCCTAGGACACCTACAGTGGAGTTTGACTGATTAGCCAGGGCAAATGTAAGACCAGTGACGTTCACATCAGCCAGGTGCAGTCTGTCCATGCCCCAGACACCACTAGCAAAGGTGGAGTCACCGTATGTAATTTCAAAGGAAGTACGATTGGAAGTCCATGTAGAACTCTGTGATTCATCAAAGGTACCATATTCCGAACAGTTAATTTCGGAGTTACAGTAAGGGTTGGTAGATGAAGAGACCCATAAGTCAGAAGAGCCCGTGTCGACTAGGACAGTGACATTTTGGGCAGGAGTCCCAATAAAAAGGTCGACGGAGTAAAAAGTATTTTGGTTAGTGATGGTTACAGCCTCTGTACCATCTGCTCTTTTATAGAGATGAGCTTTGGGCTGAGTCCAACGCTTGGCATGGGCAAAGTCCTCACCGTATGACTTAGCAAAGGGGAGGGACACATATTTCGCAAGCAGCGGAGTAAGCAAGCAGTTGAATACTAGGATATTAGATAGCATAGCTGGTGGAGAATTAATGAATGGAGAGGAGTCCGTGATTGTTTCTGCAACTCTATTTATATACAGAATAATGAAAATGATGCGCAGCCAAGCCACTCTTAGAAAATGACGTAAAAGGCGGTGTCTATCACTTTTTCACGAAGTACAATAAAGGTATTTTAAAAATATTTTGAAGGTATTTTAAAGGTATTTCAAACGTGTCGAAACTCTTTTTTCTGTGATTTAGCTACCTTAAGATAAGTTGAGTGATTATAAGCTGAGTTATGGATTATTATGGAAGAGTATGGGTGACTTTTTTTTTGGTTTATATTATTTTACGTGTGCAGCCGTATGACCTCAAATTTGATGGGAAGTCACGATTCCTCGCACGTCACAGTTTGATATCTTGGTTTAGTCGACTTTTTTATTTAGATTCTAAAAGGTATACGTATGGGTAGGTGTACTTAGGAAGAGATGTATTGAAAAGCGAAGAAGACTTTCCAAATCTTCAGATCGTCACAAATGATAATGAATTATATCAATATTGCTACACAAGTTATATCTCACCATTGAATAACCTCCATATCTGTTGAGAGGCGTGTATCCCATCGTTCTCTAAGAAACTGGTTCTGTCCACCATATCGGTCAAGTAAGAATCCTTAACCTTTTGATCGCCATAAACTTCTCTGATCATCTCGTATCCTCTTTTGGCTACATCATTGACAAACTCAGGGTGCCCTTGAAACGTCAGAACTTTACCCTCTTTGTATAAACCTTGGATAACACTCTTTTCAGTGGACCCCCAATTAACGTACCCCTCAGGTACATCAAAAACAACATCACTATGCAACTCTGATAGGCAAAGAGTCTTTTTACCGAATATCTTCTCACCAGCTTCATTTAGAGTTATAGGCATTACACCACCTTCAAAACCCAATGGATTTCTACCAACTTCGGCACCAAGGGTCTTGGCAATGATCTGATGACCAAAACAAATACCTACAATAGCGGGACAGTTTCTATCAGCCAATATATCTCTTAACAATTTACGGAATGAAATAATCCAACTGGTTGTTTCATCAAAAGAATCATATCTAGACCCAGTGATAAAGATTCCATCAAATTCATAAAGCTCGTCTAACGTTGGAAAATCACCATGGTAGATATCATATATTTTATAAGTGTGATTTTCTCCTAGCAGTCTTTGTGCCATGTCAACAAAGTTGCCATGTGGACCAGTCCATTCACCATCATGGTCCGTGTAAAAAATAGCAATTTTAGCCGTCTCACTCATTCTTACTTCTTGTTCTTCGTCCCTCTGTTTACTTAACTAATTTTCGATGGGCTTGCTTTACTTAAGAAAATTTCCATGCATTCAAAAAAAATCAAAACATCTAACAATGAAATCATGCTGACTCATCAATTATTCATTACAAACTTGTTTATTGTAAAAGCGTGTATCTATTTTTTTCATCCTTGTCAATTACACACAAATCAACAAGGTTATCCATGTATTCGTCGAATCTTGCTGGGGGTAGTGTAGTTGGATTGATACCTGTCTCTGGGATCATTGTTAAAAATGTATACATCTGTGCACTTGTGGTTGATCCCAAATCGGTTAATAATCGTTGCACATTGGGCCAAATCACTGGGTTATCAAAGCTGAATGTACTTGGGGCTGAATTACCACCTTGTGTCTCAGGAAGGCTGTCACTACTATAATATTTATTATCAACAATTTTCAGCACTTTCTTGTCAACCCAAAATGACAAAGCTTTTTCAACGGGACCCACAGTCATCTCACATTCTCCACATACATCCGCAAGAGTAAGACCCTTCTTACTCTCATTAAACTTTTCAATGACACAGAATTGTGCAATACTTACATTAAACGATATGGTTCTTTCGTTCATCTCGATGTCGATATCCATTTTACCCTTGTCTCGACACAATCTTAATGCTTTGTCAGGTTCCTCAACGTTATATTCATACGAATACTTTAATATTTCATTCTCAATATGCCCATTATACTTCATAGTGCCTGTCATAGGTAAATCAATTCTGTTCTCACCTTTCTGTTCGTTATCCTGCTCCCAATATGACGCTGAAATAAATTTAGGTTGTATGTCAATCGTTGAATCGTGTAATATCTTGGCATCCTGACAAATTTTGGAATACAAACGCTCACTTTTCTTAATATCATTCAACATAACACTAATCTTGTTTAAATTCGTAGAAACACCCTCGAAATTTTCTATATCATTCCCATCATCACCATGATCATCAACTTTCTTAATCAAAATATTCTCCTTGGAAAATTTCTTGCGAATCAACAGCAAACAACCCATCCATTTATTATCCAATTCATATGTTACAACATTAAGTAGCTTCTTTGTTAAGACCTTCATAAATTCAATAATAAATAATTCCTTACTTTGGAATAATTCCAATAGAATATCCAAAAGATTTTGTTGGTTGTGTATCTTTATGTCATCCTCAATTTTCCCTCCCATCATATCACTACTACCACTATCATTAACATTGGGCTCAGGAGTCCAAACAAGAAAATGTTTTAATACATTTTCATAAATTAATGTACCTCTCTGATCTGAATTGTCCAGAAAGCCGAGTTTATTCAAAACTGGGGTTCGTATCTTTGGCTGATCATCATTATTAATATTCAAGTCAGGATCATCCCTTAGTTCCCTGGATAATTCTTCTAATCCATCTATTTGTGATATATCTAGTTCCTTAAATTCCTCAGACTTTAAATCCAGGATGGCGTATAACAAAATATTAGTTGTGTCAACTCTATTTTGAAAATGTCCCTTCACAAATGATTTAATGGGCCTGAGATATCTACCGGCGGGGTCCAATAGTAGAAAACATTTAATACCTTTTAAATATGCTAACAAAGCATCTACAGTAGTTACACCGGGATTTAGGATATTTCTTTGAAATTTAGTCAAGAAAGCGCCAACTATTTTATTATAATTTTTATTCCTATCTGGATTATTCCTCAGAATCTTCTTTAATTCTAATACCGTAGGCTTTGATGCCGGATAGGAATCAATAAATATATCGTATACCTCTTCAATTCTTATCTTAATAAATGATGTTTCAAAGCAACTAAATACGACAGCAGTCAAATCATGGTCATCAACTGGACAACCTAACAATTCTGCGATATGGGTCCAATAATCCTTAATAAATTTATTGAAAGTCTCCATGACAATAAATCTTTTATTCCAGTTACCACTCATAGATTGATCACATATTAATTTAATCTTTTCCACCATAACTGTCAGTATGAGATCCTTAGAGGAGAGACTCACTGCATTGGAACAGTCAATCCAATTTACTATATCACCTACAAGATCTAAGTCATCATTCAACACATACTCACGCACTCTACCCATTAAATTCAATCTAAAAGAGTCATCTATATCGATAAAGTAATGCCTCATAGAATTCAACACAGTCCAGTAATCATCTGTAAGGCCTGGAATAAATTGACATGGAAATCCCAATTGCTTCTCCCATTTCACAATATCTTTAAACCTCACATCCCCTTTCTCAATATGCTTCATATACTCCACACGCACCAATTCCACATAGTAATCCACAAACTCTTTGAAAAACTTGTTTGACCTGATCTCTAGTATCTTTCGTATGCTATTCTTCATACGAAGAGAAGGTGGACGCATTTGATGCTCTGCTGGATGTAGCCAGCCCAATATGGCAGTTAGGTCATCAGAAATCTCATAGTTTTCCTGTGGTAACAACGAATATAGTATTTGTTCATGGGACATTACCTCTTTGCGAGTTGTTGATATTTTTTTGTTTGTGTTTTCAGTTCCTACTTGTTTTATATTGTTGCACTTTTCAGATATAAAGACAGGACACACAAAATCAAGAAAAGATGGTATGCATTTAGAATATTAGAGTTTGTGAATTTGTATTTGTTTACTAACTATGATCTTATTAAGAGCACAGTTGAGGAAGAAACCATTGATAGATTTGTTGGGTTCACCGAATGCTCCAGAAACATCGCTAGAAAGTATCTGATTAGAAACCAATGGAATATAAACTACTCTTTAAATGATTACTACGATAATGAGTTGGGTGGGTTTACTCCCGATTTTGAAATTCCACCAGTAGGGAAGGGGAATTATCCAGAGGACCTTGTTTCGCTTTTTAATAAGTATTCTAGGAATACGGATGTCATAGACTCCGAGGGTATGATGCAGTTCATGGCGGATCTAGAGTTGGGGTTAGATGATTTGGTAACCATTTGCTTGGCTAATCTTCTTTCCTGGAAGAATCTCACAGATAAGATCGTTAGAGAACAATTTCTTTCTACATGGTTTCTACAAGGATGCTCACATCTGAAAGAGATGAAAATAGTACTGGGGGACCTAAAAGAAAAATTGTATACAGATCTGGTTTACTTTATTGACATATACAATTACACTTTTGGTTTAATCCTGGATGAGGGTATGTCCAATGTTGATAGCGAAACCGCCGTTGAATATTGGAAATTATATTTCCACAAGAAGGATGAGAAAGAATTACCTGTAACTGTGGACGAAAGATTACTATTAACATGGTTCAAGTTTTTAGAGGATGAGTCTAAAAATGGGATAACAAAAGACTGCTGGCACATGCTTTTGGAGTTTTTTCGCAAGTTTCCAGATTTAAAAACTATTTACACAAGTTACAACGAAATGGACCCCTGGCCATACATTATAGATGAATTCTACGAGTACCTTCAGGACACTAATTTGATTTAGGATATTCTATATTTGGACAAGATAGAACATTTCGTTTCCTATACTAAAAATAATATTGCCCCAATGTACAGCATATCCTCCAATTTTTGCACTACCAGAAGTTCACTAACGATAAACTACCAATTAAATTAGTAGACAATATTAAGGTACCAAAACAGACCTATTCATTAGCAAAATATCGTCATACTATTACTTAAATAATTATCACGTGAAGTGCGGGTAACAATTTGAAAAATTTTCGTTACCAAATTGAAAAATTTCAATCTCATCTCATCGCAAATTATATATTGAGTAATTGCATATAGATAGAAACATTGTCCTCGACGATATAACTCTCTCAAAACAACAAATTGAAACAGAATGGTCAAATCCTATCAACGCTTTGAACAGTCTGCTGTCTTTGGTGTTATCAGTTCCAATGCGAATTCTGTGTGGATGCGCCCAAGTAATACTGAGAGATCAACCAACCCAGGTAAAATTATTACCAGTGCTCTAGAGAATCTTAATATTTGGAATATCAAAACTGGTGAACTAGACGCCTTTTTATCCGACGGTTTACCTCCAGGTGCTGTCGATGGAAAGTCAACAAAGCCAGCTGAGGTTACATACTTGAAATACTTTGATGAGACCAACTTATTAGCAGCAGGTTATGCAGATGGTGTTATCAAGATCTGGGATCTTATGTCTAAGACTGTGCTTTTGAATTTTAATGGTCACAAATCTGCAATCACTGTATTACAATTTGACGCTACCGGTACCAGATTAATATCCGGTTCTAAGGATTCTGATATTATTGTCTGGGATTTAGTCAGTGAAGTAGGTCTATATAAATTAAGATCCCACAAGGACAGTATTACTGGTATTTGGTCTGATGATGAAAATTGGTTAATTAGTACATCCAAGGATGGGTTGATCAAGATTTGGGATTTAAAAGTTCAACAATGTGTCGAGACTCACATTGCTCACACTGGGGAATGCTGGAGTCTTGGTATCCAAAATGACCTTGTAATTACCACATCTTCTGATTCACAGATCAAGATTTGGCAGTTAAACCTCGAGAATTCCAATGGTTCCAAGTTAATTGAAAAAGGCATTTACGAAAAGCAAAGTAAGCAAAGAGGTTTAAGCATTGAATTTACCACTAGTACTGATGGTGTTGGGTTCTTTTACATTAAAAATGCTGACAAGACTATCGAAGTGTTCAGACTTAGAAAGGAAGAAGAAATCGCAAAGGCCTTAAAAAAAAGAGAAAAGAGATTAAAGGAAAAGGGTATGACTGATGTAGAGATTCAACAAAATATTAGGGATTCTTTTATCTCTATGATAATGCATCCATTCCAAATTATTAGATCCACTTATAAGATCAAGTCTGCTAATTGGACATACGCCACAAATTCTAGATTAGAAATTGCTGTGACTACTTCAAGTAATACTATCGAATATTATTCAGTTCCTTATGAAAAGAGAGAACCAACACAACCAACTGCGAACAGACTCCATACTATCGAATTACAAGGTTCAAGAACTGATGTACGTACGATTGATATCAGCGATGATAACAAATTATTGACTACCGCCTCCAACGGTCTTCTAAAGATTTGGAACATTAAAACTAGGATGTGTATTAGAACCTTTGAATGTGGGTTCGCATTGACCTGTAAATTTTTACCAGGTGGTCTATTAGTTATAGTTGGTACTAGAAATGGTGATTTACAATTATTTGATTTAGCTTCATCTACATTATTAGAAAACATTGAAGGTGCTCATGATGCTGCTATTTGGTCTTTAGATATCACTACTGATGGCAAGAAATTGGTTACTGGTTCCGCTGATAAGACTGTTAAATTCTGGGATTTCCAATTAGAACAAGATTTGGTTCCAGGCACTACCGATAAGTTTGTCCCTGTATTAAGATTACATCACAATACCACATTAGAGTTAAATGACGACATTCTATGTGTTAAAATCTCTCCAGAGAATAAATTCCTAGCGGTTTCTTTACTAGATAATACTGTCAAGGTCTTTTTCATGGATTCCATGAAATTTTTCTTGAGTCTGTACGGTCATAAGTTACCAGTGTTATCTATTGATATTTCCTTTGATTCCAAATTACTTATAACATCATCTGCCGATAAGAATATTAAGATCTGGGGTTTAGATTTTGGTGATTGTCACAAGTCATTATTTGCACACCAAGATTCTATTATGAATGTCAAATTCGTTCCAGAATCACATAACTTCTTTAGTTGTTCCAAAGATTCTTTAGTTAAGTATTGGGATGGTGATAAATTCGAATGTGTCCAGAAACTAGCCGCCCATCAAAGTGAAGTTTGGTCCTTAGCTCTCTCCAGCGATGGATCTTTTGTTGTATCGACATCTCATGATCATAGTATTAGAATATGGAGCGAAACCGAGGACGAGGTTTTCCTAGAGGAAGAAAGAGAAAGAGAAATGGAGGAACAATATGAAGAAACTTTATTAACATCATTAGAAGAGGGTAATGGTGATGATGCATTCAAGAGAGATGGTGAGGATAAGGATCAAGAATTTGATGAAGCTACTGGCGTGCATAAACAAACGATGGAATCGCTAAAAGCAAGCGAAAGATTAATGGAGGCTCTTGATTTAGGAATTAAGGAGATTGAAGTTAATGAACAATACAAAACGGATATGAAACAATGGCAGAAGAAGAAGACTGGAGATGCCCCAATTAAGCCTCAAGGTAATGCTATCCTAATTGCTATGAACAAGAACCCACAAGAATATATCATGGATACCTTATTCAAGATAAAACCTTCTCAATTAGAAGATGCATTATTAGTATTCCCATTCTCATATGTTTTAAAATTTTTAAAATTCATCGATATTGTATTAAATGATGATAAGTTGATAAATAATCACTTGCCGTTAATTTGCAAGAATTTATTCTTTATCGTTAAATCCAATCATAAGGAATTGATATCACAAAAGAACGCAGAATTGAAATTACAAATAAATAGAGTCAAGGATCAACTAAGATCGAAGTTAAGGGCCAATGAAGATGATTTAGGGTTTAACATTCAAGGACTGAAGTTCATAAAACAACAATGGAATCTAAAACATAACTTTGAATTTGTTGACGAGTATGAACAGAAGGCACAAGATGAGAAGACAGCTAAGAAGAGAATATTCGAGACCATGATATAATTTGGAAGAGTGATTTTTATAGATATATAATATTGTACAAATAAAATGCGCCATTCATTATTTTTTTCTAGCGTCGTAGATTGAGAAAGCCGGTCGGGATGTTAAATGCTAATAATTTACTGTATTAACTAATGCTATATAAATAATGTATAATAAAGAATTTTAATTAAAGTATCTTACCAAGAGTTACTTCTTAGTTAATGAGAAGCGTGCCTCTTAAAATATTGTATGAGTTCATTAACCAAGATTAAAAACTGACATTGTTTTTAAATTCTTGATATTGGAGAATGCTACCGTGATAAAAAATAGAGATTATAAAGGGAGAAAAGGAATATCATTATCACCAGTTATCTTTTTTCATGTCAGATATCTAGTTTTTCATTTTTTCTTCAAATGGAAATTTACTTGTATGTTCAAGCCCATTTCCCTAACAGTGCCATTAGGCCTGCACCGCAACACATAATAAAGTAAGCAGTTAACATTTTCTTTAGACCGCCTGGACCCTTAAATAAATCTGAATAAAGGAATTCATGCGCCATCAATTCTACCAACCCTGTATAGATTAAGATACCGGAGGATATCGAATCAAAGATACCGTTTGCGATCAATGCAGTTCTGGAACCGGCAATGAACGAGTGTCGAACACCGAGACCAATAGCAATCGCAATTGGACAACAAATAGAGAAGGCAAGGCCCATTAACCATGGGGTAGATCTTTTACTCTTTGGCCATGGAACCTCTGCTACTCTGATGCCCAAACCAACACCCTCTAGACATTGATGGCAGACAAGAACACCAAATAGAGTTTTAAATTCTTCACCGGAGACAGCTAGTGAGAGACCAATGAAGATGGAATGTGAAACAACACCGAATTCTAAAATCATTACTGAAAAGATTTGATTTAAATATTTTTCCTCATCCTCTGGTGATCTCACAAGCTGATCTTCTAAATCATGAATCTTATCTTGGGTTTCCTCGCTAGCATTTTCGTCACTCTCGATACCATCGACATCAGTATGAACATGGACAACACCTGCACCTGCACCTAAATCATAATCGGAATCATCTTCAATCTTGGACTCATCCTCATCACCTACCTCTATGATTCTACTTTTTTCCTTACCCAAGGGCATCCTTTTTGGTTCCAAATTGAACGCAATTTCCTCACTACTAACATTACTGGTAATCCCGCTAACGTCCTCCAGCATGATTTGATCGAGACTCTTATTCTGGGGACTATTAGAATGGTCATCACCTATGGCCTCTGAGATATAATGATGCGATACAATCTCTGCGAGGAACAAAGTGAATAAAGACATTAGACAAATCCCAAATGCCCATGGATATTCAACAAATGTGCCACCTAGACACTCATTGCCTAATGCTTCAGAAGCTGGATCTAACAGATGGATGAATGCGGTCGCGATGATGACGCCTGAACCGAAGAACTTAGCAATGAAGAAGCACCAATCCGGCAACCTGATAAAGGAATAGCTCGAAGAAAGGATCGGAAAGTAGACACCAATCGCAGATGCGATCATAATGATAAAAACTGAAAGAATACGGAGGTTTTGTTGCCCGTTATAGTCGCTCTCTGTCTGACATGCATCTCTAGGCAGAAGAAAATCTTGCATGGCTATGATTTTGTATATATGTAAAGATATTTTTAGAACTTGAATTCCTCTTTAGCATACACTGGTATATCTTTGAATGACAAATTAATAAAGCTTGGTATATACCCACTGACACAGTGCTTATACCATCGAAATATCAGCTTTTGCTGCTTATTGCATATATATCGCTCACTTCGAGAAGAAATTTCAGAACCCGCGAGGTCAGAAAAAAGCACCAGCGAGGTTTCGTAAGCGTGCCTGAAAAAGTACCGTAGGAGTTGATCAAAGTTTTGGGGAGTGCTTCCCAACGGGCATATCTTGGCAAGAAATGCTTCCCGGGGTGTTTTAGCAATGGAAGGGCTTTTTAGTGGTCACAAACTGGTGGTGGATTGCTAATTGATGTTAGATGTTACTGTATTTGTTCGGAGTTGCATCTGTATGGGGATAGTTTGGTACCGTCTAGATTCATTTCTTTGTCGGGAAGAAGTACATTCTTCTTTCGGATATGGAAAACTTAAGGATTTACAGCATAATTTTAACCAAGAATAGAAGGTGCAATTCCGATAGAAGAACCAATTACCATTTTCGGTGTATAAAGGGAAACCTATTTTGCTTCTTTCCCAGTATGTATACTTTCCCCCTATACCGCAACGGGCAGATATTATATCTCGAAATAATGCCTGTAAAAAAGTGTCTTTGTTTTCCTTAATGTCTATGTAGTGATACATAAAGTAAACTATTAAGTTAATAACCGGAACCCTTATGGTGTGTTTCCAAAGTCGCTTAACCCCGATGGAGGCGATGGTGAAAGTAACATTGATGTGTTGCCACCATCCTTCGTTATTGAGGGCGGTTGTAACAAACCATATTGTTCAAACGTATCTCTCAATTGCTCATCCATCTTCCCAACGACGTACCCAGTCTTATCCCTCTCGATGCTTTCCTTAACAGGGCTCGAGTGTACATTTCTTTGGTCGTCACGTTTTCTAGGCGACTTGTTTATCGAACCCTCAATCTTCATTCCACCTGCACAGATCATTCTATTGCGATGTGTAACAAGACTTTCCTCTTTACTAAACCGTTTCCCACATGGACATGCATATATCTTGGAGTTGTGAGATTTTTTATGTCTAACAAGGTCATGATTTCTTACAAACGCCTTCTGGCATCCTTCAAAGTCACAGACGTAGGGGCGATCCTCCAAATGGGTCTGGATATGTGAACGAATGTTATATTTCCTCTTGAAAATCTTGTGACAGTCTGGGTACAGACATTCAAATAATTTATCTGGTAGTGTCTTGACGTATATATCGATGGTACCTCTAGGCAATGTTGTAGGTTTTCTTGTAATCTTCATGGGACTACCGTTCTCAGCTGCTGTCTCTTTCTCTGGCGTAAACGTTAAAGACTCATCTGGAATAGGTAATTTATCCATCTCAAAAATATTGTTCGGTTTGTTTCGAATTGGCGTAACATGCTGGAAAGTATGTTTCTGAGGTACCATGGTTGGATGTACCTTCATTGGGGTATTATCTCTAGAACCAGGGATAGTTGGTAAGGGATTACTTATTCCTAAACCGATTAATTCTTCGGGGGATGTTGTGATATCCTGTTGTGTGATTGTGGAGGCAGTAGATCTCGTAGAGTCCTTCTTCTTGTGAAAGGGGCTTAAATTCTTACCAGACATGGTAGATCTAGATGTGGAGGCCGGAGTAAAAGGGTTTCCCTTTATGAATTGTTGATTTGATGAATGGGAGTCATTTGATTGTCGGAATATTAAAGCTGGTGAGTTTAGGGGATCTAATAGATTGTTATTACTACTATCGTGGTCATTCTCACTATTATTGGGTATATTTAAGTAATAAATTGGTGAATTCTTCTCATTAAGGTATGTTGCAACATTCAAATCATCATTTCTTTGTGAATTAATTGGCAAATGTCTTGTTCTATTCATACGCCTAGATGGTGATCCAGTCATTGAGGTATTAGAAACTGCTGGGGAGATCATTGATGGCGGTGGGAATTGATAGCGACCATTAGCAGAGTTACTAGTTACAATCAACTCTTGATCAGTCTTACCTTTTGCTGGGGTTCTCATTATCTTTGGTGAGACACTATTCACTGTGGCACTATACTGTTGAGCAGTAACTACCTCTTGTTCTTGTAATACTCGTTGTAATTTTTCCTGTTGCAATTGATTTTCTCTCAATTGTTGTTCCAATTGTCTATTTACTTCCTTTTGTTTTTCTAATGCCAATCTCAGCTCCTCCTGTTGCTTTAAGATCATCATATTCAATTCATTGTTTTTCTCCTGTGGGATGGTCTCTGTAGATGCTTGTTTGAAATTATTCACCTCATTGGTATTATTATTGTCGAAATTCCTATTATTATTGTTATTCTTGTTCAAGATTTCTTGATTATTGAGGTTCAACATAAGTTCGGGATCCCTGGACATTTCCATTATATTCCTCTGCATACTGGATATACTTAGAGTCTTGTTATGATTGGTGAAGCCAAATATAGCAGTACCACTCAAACCTCTCTTGTGACTAGTAGAGAGTCTCTGACGTTGTCTCAAATTCTGCGGAGTTGAGTTGAGATTTTGTCCCCAATCAAACATCTCATTATTATCACCAGTACCAGTACCAGTCTTGTCGTTAATCGAAGGAACCATGGGAATATCAAGATCTCTAAGTTCTTCAGTCAGGATGTTATCAATGTCGTTGTAGTTGAGGTCGAACATATCGTTGTTATTATTGCTTTGATTGAAGGGCTCCTGGAAGCTGTAATCGGCTTCCTTTCCCAGGCTTGGATTGTTGTTCAGACTCGTGGGGTTAATGTACCAGGAGTCCAGTTCCGGGTTCATTGTGTTTGCTATGTGTCGTTGTGCAAAGCTAGTTGTGCAATCTTTCGGCGATGTCTTCTTACAAGGGATATATTTTTCGTTAACATCAACCAAGTTAGATCACTTTTTGTTCATTCATATCGGAATGTTTTTCAATATGTTTACAAAATGCCCGAAAAGGAAAATCGACTAAATGGGAAAACAGTTAGACACAATAGAATCACGTGAGGACATAAAATTTTCCTATTTTGGAAATGGTATAGTTAAGGATTCACGATTCTTGTCAAATTTGAGATGATTTACCATGAATTGGGGGCTCTGGGGGCCATCCCATTGCTTGGTTTCTTGCAGGAATTGTATCTTTAAGAGCGATAGATTATCCGTGATGGACTTGGGGGTGTCCTTGATCTTGCCGATCGACATATGGGTGCCATTTGCGTAGAATTTGAGAGGTAGCTTGGGCTTAGTCTCTGGACACAGTGAAGTCACTTGGTCGTATGAGGCTTGTATAATCTCATGCAGCATTTGTATCTGATTTTGCTTCAGTACGGGCTTTACTGTTAACGTCAGAAAGAGAACACTTGTGAAGTTGAGTGATTGAAATATCTTGGGAGTTTGTTCAAACTCCATCACAAACTCCTTTAGGTCCTTACTCTCTTGGATACCCTTGTTAACAGCATTGTAAAATAACTCCCTATCGGATTCTGTGCTAAAATTTGCATTTGGTGAGAGAGTTATATGCAAAGGCAATGGTGATCCAAAGGCACTTACATATAAAGGTTCAAACGGAACTTTCAAGTCCAACTTTGCACATGTCTCATTAGACTTTTCTAAGATCTCCTTAAGTACAGACCTATCCTCCTTATTGGGTCTCCATTCCAAATATAAAAAACTTGTCCAGTGACCTAGTTTGTAGGGTTCCCTTATTCTCTTGATCATCTGCCTATCAAACTTGGTTAGATTGGGCTGGATATGGTATTTTTGCAGGATAGAACTCGGAATCTGCGGCAAAATCACACTAGGCTCCTCGATATCACTGCCCTCGCTCTCACTGCTACTGTAATTTCTCTTCAAGTGCTCCATTCGCCACTTTCAATTGATTCTTTGTTCAAGGATCTACTTTTTGATCATAGCAGAAAACCGAAAATTATTATGCTCCATGGCACGTGATACACAAAACCATTGGTTACTGCCAAGTAAATAATGCTAACTTGCCCTCTGGAAACATTTCAAACTTATACAAGATGGTACCTTCCCCCTCTGAATCTAATTATGGTACTGTCAATAACCTATTGTTCTCAGATATTATCCCAGTCTTCACATGAAAGAGCGGCTCTCTTTTTCAAGTGCGAAATAAATACAACAAAAGATAAACGATTACAAAGGACAGCAACAAATAAGGCAGCCATCCAATTCAAGCTACCAATTGTCCTTCCAATGCCTTCCAGGAAAAACAACAGCGGCTCCACGAGATACTCCCGGTCCCACTCGAGGTCTAACTCCAGCTCTAGCTCCAGACGACCCTCTCTTACAAGGAATAGATCCTCTCAGAGACTTATTCGCACTATTAGCATCGATATCGACGATTTTGCTGTGGATAACGAGGATACCTCTGATAGATTGAGTGTACGGAGTATTCCTGATGATGACAGACGATCTGATTTGCCGGATTTAACAGGGTTGAAGATCGCTATTGGTTCAAATAACAAAAATAATAATGAATATATAGAGCTGCCCTTTGTGAAGGCATCCCTGGATGCTACGTTGCCCCAGGATTATTTAAAGCAGGATATTATCAATTTGGCTCAGGCTCTGAGAATTCGGAAATGGGCTTCGAAGGGGATCAAGCTTAGTATCGAATCTCTGACGTTGACTAAGATTACAGGTGCAATGACTAATGCCATATTTAAGGTGGAATACCCAGGATTGCCTTCTTTGCTACTAAGAGTTTATGGTACCAACAATGATACAATTATTGACAGAGACTATGAATTGCAAGTTATTGCTAGGCTATCGATACGAAACATCGGTCCCTCATTGTACGGATGTTTTGAAAATGGTAGATTTGAACAATATTTAGATAATGCTACCACCTTGGGAAAGGACGATATAAGAAATTGGAAGACTTCCCAACGTATTGCAAGAAGAATGAAGGAATTGCACTCAGGTGTTCCTTTGTTACGCTCAGAGATAGAAGATGGCCCAGCATGTTGGATTAAAATGTTCAAATGGATAGAAACAATAGAGTCTACTGGAAAACAATGGGTCACTGATGACGAAAATATTAGGAGATCATTCAATTGTGCAAATTGGTCTCAGTTTAAATCAATTATTCATAAATACCACGATTGGTTATTCAGTAATCCAAAAAACAAGACCCCACTTGTATTCTGTCATAACGATGCACAATATGGTAACTTAATATTTACATCCCCTGTTATTGATACGAACGAACATATTCCACTTGCACCCAACTCTACATCTACTGACTCTACAGCGGCATCAATCGTATCTTCAGCCTCATCTACGACATCGTTATTCCCATCTGAATCCAATGTTGTTATCGAAAAAATTATCAATCCAACAAGACAGGAACAAAGTCAGGATTCCAAATTAGTAGTCATAGATTTTGAATATGCAGGCGCAAATCCAGCTGCGTACGACTTGGCTAACCATTTAAGTGAATGGATGCATGATTATTCAGGTGCTCAACCATACAGATGTAATGCGTCTGCATTCCCAGATAAGGAACAAACGTTGAACTTTTTGTATTCATATGCTTCTCATTTCAGAGGTGGAAAGACATCTAGAAAACATTCCATAGATGAGGACGTCAGATATTATTACAATGAAATCATTAGATGGAGAGCCTCCGTCCAATTATTTTGGTCGTTATGGGCTGTCTTGCAAAGTGGTTCCCTCACCGAAAAAGGGAATGATGATTCCGGTAAGTTCAAAGTTGAGAAGGAAGGTACCAATGGTGAGAAATATATTATTAAAGTGGATGACGAAACTGCCATTACGGATGTTGAAGAGGAGATTCCAGAAAATGCCGAAGTTGAAGAAGAGAGTACACCAGAGGGAGTAGATATCGATACTTTTGACTATGTAAAATATTGTAGTGACAAAATTACAGTATTTTGGAGTGACTTAATAAGTCTAGGGATCATCAAAAAAGATGAATGCACATCTGCTAACTTAGAATATTTAGACACCACAATGATTTAAAACAAAAGTGTGTATTAGCCTATAATTTATTTAAATGATCAATTGCATCTTGAATTGTTTTTAAGTGAACGCGAAATTAAAATACATGGAAATGGCGTTAAATAAATAGATAGGAATACATCGTGAAATCGAGTAAGAAGCAGGATTAAAGTGGATGTCTAGATTGACTATCCAAATCTTTAATATATAACACATAAAGAAATATAAAGAATGGATTTTCGAAGAGCTCAGAGGAATTTCGAATTGGCATTCCAAGAGAATTCACATCCATTTCAGCCCGCTGAAGATGGGGAAATTCCTACGCTAGATGCAACAGATAGCCTTCCAATGCTAAGCGGCACTCAGGTTCCATCTTTGAAGTTTTCACTCTCTTCTAGTGATGGAGAAGGATTATCTCAAGGATCAAAGAAAAGTATTTCTAAGATAACAGATATCACATCTCATAGCCACTGCGAAATATCGAATAATTCCGAGAGATCAGTAAACAGTGTAAATGGAATAACGAAACTGGGAGTAGTGAGTGAAAAGAAAGTTCTTCCTGATGTAAGATGTTTAAATCAGCAAGTTAGACCAGATATAGCAACTTCAATCAAGAGAAAAGAACTACAAGATGCCCCAAAACAACCAGATGAGAAGAGAGGGATAAATATACAAAGAGATTTATTAAATGATGGCGAGAATACCATGGTTGCAGATGGAACCATTTTGAAAGGCAAGTTACCACCTAATATGGAATCTACTGAGGAATTGACGATAAACGGTCCTCAGACGGAGGAAGTGGAACCTCAATCTATAGGGACAGCCAGAAAAGAGAGCTCATTTGGATTTATTCCCAAGGACATCAACAATAATTTTGGGGTTTCAAGAATGCCAAGTATACTAGACCCAAATGGAAATTTAGTAATGACTAATCCAGACAATGTCGAATTGAAGTCCCATAGTCAAGATAAAATAATTAGCCCAGCCAACAGAAGGGAGACACTCTCTCAACTTCTAAATCTTCCGAAGGAAGGACATGTGAATGGAGATCGTCTAACAGAAAGTATTGACAGTGAAAACCATGTTGATAACCCATCACGCTGTCGAACATCAGGAGAAACTGGCCATCCGATAAATATCGATTCTTTCCATCATTCGGAAACAGATCATGAAGATCAAAATGATAATGTATTTATAAATACTCAAATTCAAAGTCGATTAGATGACGCCGAACAAGATATGGCACTTACAAATAAACTAAAACAGTTTAAATATGCAGTAAATCCAGACTCTCAACCAATATTAAAATCACCAAAGAAAATAGTTAGACCAAAGAGGACAAGAAAGGAGAGCAGCAAAAAAGCGGTAGTTACCAAGAAACTCAAAAACAATAATGCAATCAAGAATATTACGCAGCATAATATTGAGACTTATGAAAGAACACGAACTCAAAATTTATTGAAACAACTCTCTGGGAAAAACAAGAAGGTGCGAGATATTATAAATGCAGAACAGATCAACAACAAATCTTCTCAATTCCGAAGAGCAAAATCATCAGACTATGACGTTTATAATGCAGATGAATGGAAGCAAATTAGTAATTTATTAATTCAATCATTCCCACAAAGCGAGGTCAGGGAAGTTTACAAATATTTATATGGCGAAGATGAAGGTACGGTTAATCTTTGGAATGAATCACAGAAACTTCCTGATGATTTGATACATAAGGATTCGATGGGAATCTTTGAATCAAGCGAGCCAAGTCAATTGAAACAGACGCATACAAATACACAAAAACATGAAACGCAAATTCTTAACCTATTATCCTTGTCACAAGTAATGGAAGATCACAACCGCAGTGTGATTTCAGACAGAGACGAGGTAAAGTCAGATCAAGAAGAGAAAATAGTACATGAAAGGCATAATAAAGTTGAATCAAGCGAGAAAGATTTATCTATAGGGAATGACATAAGTATCAATATTATAGAGGAAAAAAAAGTTATCAACGTTGAAGATACCAGTGTAAACAACATAGATGAGAATCTCATAATGAAAAACAATACACAACGGAAAAAAGTAAAAGGCAGTACTGCTATTAAAGTAAGTGAAACTGTTGCTATTAATAGCGATGCTTCTAGAACAGAGCCACACAAAGAACATGAAGGCGTAGATGATGTGATTATCCCTGATAGTATGGACGATGAAGATGAAGAAATCATTGTAATTCCCAACGAAAAAGATGAAGCTGGGAATGAAGTTCATCGTGAGAAGATAAAATCAACAAAAATTATAATTGAGGATGAGTTCTCCAGTCTACGACCGGAGACTGCAAGCATATCCCAATATTTTACGGCACCTACTAACAACACTGAGCATGAAGATATTATAGATTTAACACAAGAACCCTTTAATGTAGTTGGAAGCATAATTTCCCCAATCAAGACAGATTTAATTAGTACCAATGATACTCAAGTGAGTGTTCAAGTACCGGCGACTAGGGTCCCCACATTAACACAGACACATGATAAGATTATGCCGAATGATGCTAACAAACCCGTTATGGAATCCAAGATATCACATACTATGTGTGAAAATGAATGCGAGAATCTTCAGAATTCCTTTGCAATAAGATATAACAATGAATTGGATGGAAATGCGATAGTAATATCTGATTCCGAGGGAGAATTGGATTGTGGAGAATCATCTTCTACTGTACAGTTGGTTTACAAGCAATCTGAAGCTAATATCTTTGTGAGGAATACAGAACCTAATCTTGTACACTCTGTTGCAAGCATTGAGGAATCACACACAAACAGCTCACAGTTAGGGATAGAAGGTCAAATACAGAAGACCGATGTTCAAACACAACAAGCGATTAATGAAGTTATAGCCTCTACTCAGTCGACACAAGAATTTGGTTCACAATCAGCACAAACTTTACGTAGACACATTAAGGATCTTGGTTTAAAGCCAGCACGAACTAAATCACAAATGATCGAGTCTCTTAAGGTGGCATCACAAGTGTTAAATGAGGTGAAGATTGATGATGACTCCAAGAATGACGTATTCAAACACGTTTCCAAATTAGTTCAGCAATCACCGACTCTATTAGAAAGGATATACACATTCCAGCCAATTCTGATGTCCGATTTTGTATCTGAGCTAAATGAGATGGATGCATTTGTTAGTCACATTGACGAGACTACGATTCGTGATTGGGCAGACAGGAACGGTGTTACATTGAAGATGAGTTAAAAAATAACGTAAACAATTTTTTTTGTTGTTTTTCTACGCAATTTATTTACCAGTATACAGATCAAATATTAAATAGGAGGAGAATTGCCTGTATGCAATCAATTGTTTTTAGTCTGTGGAGAGCCACGTTTTTGTCTTTGATAGGTACCTGTAGAGATGTAAACTTGAATATCAAGGTCATTACCATGTCTGAAGTTACATCTGTTCTTGTAGGGACAATAACCTAATCGTTCCCAATTTTGACATGGCTTGGTTCTGAAGTTATTAGCTCTTTCAGTCTTATTCAATTCATGGGACCCATGAGCAAACTTACATTCCTTACCAAATTTACAATTTTTTTTCAGCGTATATGCTTCACATAATTCTGTCTTAAATAATGACGATATCTTTTGTGACTTTGGAGAATTGCTATTGGAGGAAGAGATAGATGAAGAACCAGGACCAGAACCATTCTTTTTGGATGCCTTGTTCTTAATTAAATTGCTTTCAAATTCTGGATTACTAGAGCGTCTTTTGCTATGGATCTGTTTTTGAGAGGTACGTGTTTTTTGTGCTAGTAACGATGAATTGTTGTTTGAGGCTACTGGGTTTTTGTCAATGATAGAACCTGTAGGTGTAAAAGACCTCTGTAAGGAACGAGGCACCTCGTCATAGTCACCTTTCAGTAAAGTATTGAGGTAGTACTCCTCAATCTCTCTAATCTGCTTATCGATACTGAAGAAGTCCTCTTGGTGCTGGTTGTGAATAATTGAAGTTTGTGTAAAATGCATATCTATGTAATTCTGGTAAACTATAGGTGTGAACTTTCTCAAGGTTCTTTTTATGAAGGGTTCAGGGTCCAGCTTATATAAGACGAGCTCATCACACGCATGACAAAGGGAAACCTCCGTTGTCTAGAATAATTCGGATTAATAATCAACGGGGTGCGAGACGGTCACCCAATAAATTCAAGCCATATGAGGGTACCCCTGGCAACAGGCTTCAGGTTGCTTGGGCACGTCTGCGCGTGCTCTTATTTGACTAAGATCTGTTCTACTAGTATATCTCCGTCTCTCATATCATAATTAGTACGGCATTATCGTTAGACTTTTAGCTCGAGGGACGCTATTTTGGAAATTTTTCGGCGTTTGGAATCGTTTCTTAGTAAGAGCGGGGCAAAAATGTCGATGGCTTAAATAGATAGAGGTAGAGAAGTAGATAAGCAACTAGAGGTAGTTAGATGGTTCTGTTATTAGAGTTAGACGAGGAATCCTTGTACGAACATGTATTTGAGCGGTATGTTGAGTTAGGGAGACACGTGGACTCCCTGAAGCAAGACTTGGGAATCCAAACAAGAGAGACGGAGGATCTCGAAATAGATGTCAGTGCTCCTGAGGCAGTGATAGAAGGGCAAAGCTCCAAAGGTGACAACGTGCCAGAAGAGATCCCGAAATTGGAGAAGAAGCTTCGAAAGAATAGGAAGAAACATGGCAAGAGGACTTCTAAGGTCACAGTGACTAATCAAGAGACGTACAGCTTTTTAATTCAACAATCCATATCAAGTCTTCATTCTTCTAGAGATAACAACAATTCGACTACAGGATATGTTGTATGGCAGACAAGTCCGTTTTTCATCAAATGGTTGCTATATGATAGGGGGGCCAAGTCCTTCAGAGAGGGGAACTCTAACGTACCTCTCTGTCGAGATGCGTTCGAACAGAACCACAGAATGCAAGCCATTTCAAGTTTATTTAATTCCGACTCAAGTGAGGGGAACCCCAAGCCTCGCAGAATAGGTGTACTGGAGCTTGGAACTGGAGTTTCTCCGATTTTACCAATTGTCATAGGCAACCACGTAGACCAATACGTGTGCACGGACCAGAGAGGAATTCTCAACAAATTAAAACATAATCTGACCGAAAATATAGGCCAGATCAATAGACGTCAGTGCCTATCACAGTCACTTGGGATTTGCCAAATACAAGACGAGATGATACAAAAGAAGGAAGAGACGCTATCTGAAATGGACACGCGACCAACAAGAACTAAGGTGCAATTGGAGGTCGAGCCCCTAGATTGGGAACTTTTCGACTCTAAGGCTGAACATCCTTTCTTAGATAACTTGAATAAGGAATGTAACACCATATACATTGTTGCAATGGATGTAATTTATAATGAGTATCTCATAGACCCATTTCTCAAAACAGTGGTCCAATTACGAGAATTCTTTGCGGATAGAGACGTTCATGTTCTAATAGGTATTCATCTCAGGACTCAGGATATCGTCACGTTGTTCCTTGAGAAAGCTGTCATCGAACACGAACTGCCTATCAGGTATATCTCCGACGAAACACTTCAGCAATCCCGATTCAGCCTATACTTTATTTAATCATGCATATAATTGTACGATGTCTAACAGAACAATAGTCTTTTGTTTATGTAAAATATAGAAGTCACTATAAACGAACAATGTTTCAGCCACAGATAAGATTTTCACTCTGATATCCGAATCATAGTCACTTCCACAAGTCATCTCTCGAATTATATAACCCGATACAAAAAATAACAAAACTATACTGTCCAAAAGAAAGTAGCACGTGTATTAAGATCATATTATATCATAATTTTACACCAACTTATTAATAAATACTCTGATTGTTTATTGATCGACTAAGAAGAAATTTTTTTTTTTTATTTGAGTTCTCCAGAAACGTGCACCTGGAAACCCTTATTACAATATATCAGGGTCCTGTCATTGTATTAATATATCATAACTACTCATAGATCTGTTAGTTAGTACCCCTTAATTGATACCCAAACGTTTCCAATTTTTTTGGTGTTTATTAGGATTTATACTAAAATTTTTGTTTTCCCCCCAGATCTATTGAATTATTTTGAAAACAAGCTAAAACTGCTTATAGGACACATCGACGGGAAAACAATCCGGTTTGATATAAAAAATGGCCGTATGGGAACATCTGGATGTTACAAAGGCACATGTAGCTTATGCGTGTGTTGGGGTATTTTCAGCAGTCTTCTCCCTTGTGTCTCTCTTTATCAAAGAGAAATTATACATAGGTGAATCCACTGTAGCTGCAATATTTGGATTGATTGTTGGGCCACATTGTCTAGATTGGTTTAATCCACTGTCATGGGGTAATTCTGATTCCATCACTTTAGAAATTACTCGTATCGTATTATGTTTACAAATCTTCGCAGTAGCAGTTGAATTACCAAGGAAGTACATGCTCAAACATTGGCTCTCCGTAACAATGTTATTAATACCAGTAATGACTGCGGGTTGGCTTATCATCGGTCTCTTTATATGGATCATAATTCCAGGATTGAACTTCTCAGCTAGTTTGTTGGTCTCTGCTTGTATCACAGCTACAGATCCTATCCTTGCTCAATCAGTGGTCTCAGGTAAATTTGCTCAGAGAGTACCAGGCCATTTAAGAAACTTATTATCTGCAGAGTCCGGGTGTAATGATGGCATGGCATTCCCATTTATATTTCTTTCCATGAACCTAATCTTACACCCGGGCAATGGTAGAGAGATTGTCAAGGATTGGTTCTGTGTGACGCTCTTATACGAATGTCTCTTTGGTTGCATTTTGGGGATCTTTATTGGATATATAGGTAAAAGAGCTATCAAATTTGCAGAATTGAAAAATATAATTGATCGTGAATCCTTTTTAGCATTTTACGTGGTCCTATCCTTTTGTTGTGCAGGGTTTGGATCTATATTAGGTGTAGACGATCTACTGGTCTCCTTCGCAGCAGGTGCCACATTTGCTTGGGATGGTTGGTTTTCAAAGAAAACAGAAGAGAGTAAAGTTTCTACTGTGATAGACTTGTTACTAAATTACGCTTACTTTATTTACTTCGGTGCCATTATCCCATGGAAAGACTTTAATAATGGTGCAATTGGTTGTAATGTTTGGAGGTTGATTATCCTAGCCATTATTGTGATTTTCTTACGTAGAATTCCGGCAGTTATGATTTTAAAACCATTGATTCCAGATATTAAATCTTGGCGTGAAGCTCTCTTTGTGGGACATTTTGGACCCATTGGTGTCGGTGCTATCTTTGCTGCGATCCTCTCAAGAGCAGAATTAGAAGCAAGTGTAACTCATGAGGAAACTCCTTTAAAAGATTTGCCAAGCCCCGGTACAAAACATTATCAGTTAATCGCTTGTATTTGGCCATTAGTTTGCTTCTTTATTTTGACTTCTATCATTGTGCATGGCTCATCTGTGGCAATTATCACATTGGGTCGTCATTTGAACACAATTACCTTGACTAAGACATTTACTGCACATACTATGGGTGGTGGTAAGACATCTTGGATGCAAAGATTACCATCTCTGGATAAAGCAGGTCGTTCCTTCTCATTACAAAGAGTCGATACTCATATGACGATAGATAAAAATAATGTGATGTCCAGAACAAGTACGATAGAGACAAGTGGTATTCCAGTGAGACACGCTGGTGGTATGAGAAGAAGAAAGGACGCCAAGAAAAGGAAGAAGAGCGGTAAGAAGAGAGGTCTAAGACATAAACATATGAAGCATATCTCAGAAGAAATCTTTGGTACAAAATCTAAGACTAATCAATATGATGACGAATTAAATGATTTAGGAAGAGAAAGATTACAACGTGAAAAGGAGGCTCGCGCTGCTACTTTTGCTTTGAGCTCTTCAAGAAGAGAACCAGAGAGTGATTTAGAAAAGGACAACGGTGTCCACGACGAACATTCTCCATATTCACAAGACGAATACTCTAAATTGGAAGAACCTTATTATCACACCGATGATAACTTCTCCTCGGTAGAACATGAGGACGCTGAATTACAAAGCCCTATTGTCGCAGAATTACCATCATACCCTGCGTTTGATTCAGATAACGAAGAGGAGAATGATGACATGAGACAGCAACACAAAAATATTCCACATCTAAGAACAGCCCACTCTCCAAGATTGCATTCAGGAGATATTCATATAGCTGATGAAGCTGGTGATCGTATGTATGATATTGAGAAAGAAGAAACAAATCCAAACTTGCATACATCAGATGAAACTTCAATGTCTACTATGGAGCAGGAAGTACAACAAAGAATACGGAGAGAAGATGAAACAGGCACAGTAGCCTATAAAGAAGGTGACCAGATTATTGTTGAAAATAAACATGGTGAAATTATCCATGATGCGAGACTTAACCAACCACCAAATGACGAGGAAGCTGGCAGTTTGGATGATTACTCTGGAAACGATTGGAATGTCCATTCTGCTAAAAGTAACGAATCTGCGAATAATTTAAGCGCCTTGAGGCGTGTTTTGACCCCAACGTCAATTACCAAGGTTCCATCTTTAGTTGGGGATACTATCAAGAAAAGCTTGAGTGATCATTCTTCAATTAGCGGGAATTCTAAGGATAAGGCCAAATACCATGCATATAAAATAGACAATCTTCTTATTATTGAAAATGAAGATGGTGATGTTATTAGAAGATACAGAATAAACCCCCATGAAGCTAAAAATAAGACCAATACCGGGAGTAGTGTTGTTTCAAAGGCATTATCTGCTGTTGGCTTAAGAAGTCGTCAAAATTCTGTGACTGAAAGTGCTTTAGATAAACATGAATCGCATCCTTCATTGTCGAGTGGCTCTGGAGCAAGTTCTTTGAACAATCGTAGATTCCCCAAAAATATCGATGAAAATAAAAAAACTAGAATATTAACACCTGCACCAACACAAATATATGAACCAGTGGATGAAGGTGAAGAATACGACGAGGACAGTGAATCCGAAACCGAGGGTTATGATGAAAACACAGAATCTGGAACAGACAGTGATTACACAAATAATGATAATGCTGGAGATTCTTCTGAAGATGAGGAATCAGAAACTGAATTCGAAAGACAAAGACGTTTGCATGCATTGGGCCAATTATCGGGACCAACTGATCAAGATGATGAAGAAGAAGCCCCTGTACCCACAGAATCTTCAACTCTTGCTGCGTCTAAACCTGGCAGTACAACGCAAAGAATGAGAAGCACATTTTCCAAGACATTTAGTAGAAAGAAGAATAATAATTAGTATTTGGTAGCCTTCAAACTTCGGTTATCTGATCAAATGAATTACCTGTGGTCATAAGTTTATTTTACATTCTAATAGATTGGCTTCGAACATAGTTTCCAAAATAAAATTTCTATATTTTTATTTAATAAAGTCATGGCATCACTTTTTAAAATGCTATCAAGCTCTTTACTCATCAATCTATATACTATTTATTTACAAGAGACTTAGTAAAAGCTAAATACATCCTTAACAAATTGACCGAATGCGATCCTATCAGTTAAAATATTGCCATCGCCCTCATCACCATCATGAATGAAATCTACTTGTGTATATCTACCGCCTAACGATCCACCATTGATATCCGAGAATTGTACAATATATTTATCCATGTATTTTAATCTTAATACACGATGATGGTTGAAGTTGATGTAATCGTATTTGGCTTTAAGTGATTTGATTTCTTGATTGACTGGTATATTAATATTTAATTGGTTCAAAACACTCTTGGAGTCCAAATACTGTACTTTAAATGTATCCAAAAATTTTTGAATTTCTGGTTGATTTAATAAGCCCATTTCTCCATTGGATCCCAAAATATTTGAAATATTATCCCTTGTCACCATGTAGTCATGTGACAGCTGTGGAATTTGGATAAAGTATTGTTTATTGGTTAAATATGCAATACATTGAACAGTGTCGTACAATATATTCTTGTTTTCATCTAACTCAAGAAATATTTTGATTGGTGGTAAAGTCACATCTAATTTATTTTCATCTGATGGGAAATAATTTAATTCGATGTAATAATTATGTTGGTCAATAATAGAATTTGTAGCTATTGGTTCATAAAATGGTAGGGATAATAAGTTCTTCGTAATTTGAGATATTTTTGGTTGAAAAGTATGTTTTTCGCCTGTAAAAGTTTGAATGATTTGACCCAAAGAAATACTTGTAACCTTTGATACAGGAGTGGAAATATCGACTAGAGAATCACTTGTAGCAGATTTTCTGTTCAAAAAATCATATAGTTTATTGATTCTTGCCTCAGTGACAAATTGAATAGACTCAATTGGTTTGACAGATTTATTTATTGGTTCTGCAACTTGTAATCTACCCCATGTTTCATCTCTACTTAGCCAATCCAAACTGTTTAAGTCATTAAATGGGAACCATTTATTTTCAACTTCCGTATTATTCCATTGCTCTAATAATTCACATTTGGTTTCGTTTGTTGTATTCTTTGATTGTGCCCATTTATATAATCTTTCAGCCAATCTGATACGTTTCCAACCGAATGCAGCAATTTGATTTGCCTCAGTATTGATATCTACACCACATAACCTTCTTATCAACATCAAATATTTGCTATCAATATCATTATTGGTTTTCCATTCGGTGACACAAACATTATTTAAAATATTGCTTAGGGATACTTCAATAAATTTTAGAATGGACTCAGTACCTGTAATATTCAATTCGTTGAGAGATAAATTAATTTGAATAGAGACGTTTCTGTTTAATCTTGTTAGATTTTTTAAGATCTTACCGTTTTGTGTTAGAAGTAACAATTTTGCATTACGTTCTGATAATTTTATGGTTTTTGTGTGCAAGTTAGTGGAGATCATCGAAATTTCACAATTCCAAACGTTTGAAAATATCATATCAATAAGTTTCTTCTTCTTGATATAGTTTGGTAGGGAAGGATTTGTTAATGTCTTGAACTTATGATAGTATGATCTTAATTGCTTCATAGTGAAGGAATCAGATAGACGATTCTCTAGTTCTGTATATGAAATTTGAGGAACGCTACAAGTTGCTGGTTTAAATGTCCCAATAGATTGAAGGATCTGAGAATCTGTTTCCTTGGCTTTAAAATTTAATAATTCCTGTGTATCAACTTGCAAATAGCTTGTCTCTTTCTCATGCTGAGTATCATTCTTTGTAAAAGGATCCAAGTCTACACCTTCCAAAAGAGAGGTTTTGGAACGTGAGATAGTAGCCTCAGGCTTGAGTTTTGAGAACAACCCTGCTTGTCTTGGATTTAATACCACAATTTCCGGTTTGGAAGGTTTAATCTTTTTACCTCTAAAGACTAAATTTTCTGATACCTTTGGAGTAGATGCTACCTTCTCGGTAACTGTAATAGTTTCCTCAATGGTAGAAGCTAAAGGATCTTTTATTTCTTCTGGTATCTCGGATTTGTTCTCTGGATCTTCATTGACAGAGAAATGTCTATTAATCCTTAAGACAGAGGAACGTTGCTTTATCAGCCTCAGTGACAAATCCACTTTTCTTAACTGAGACATAATGAGGATTGAATAAATAAACTTGGAACGTTAATAATGCACTGGGGAGTATTTACAAGGATGTGTTGTTCTCTGTTTCCTAAATTCTAGTTTCTCTGATTCACCCAAATTTTGGTAATGTGTCTCTTTTTTTTTCTGTTCGCTCAAGATTGACCGAGATTTTGTTAATGTAATCATTATTCGAATTAACAAGAAACTTGTCTCATAGTGTAATAAAAAAAGGAAGGGCTTGCCATATCAAAGAAAACAATTAATTACTCTGACTTATTGATAAAAACTTTAATTATTAAATTTCTTGAATTACTACAAAATTACGAAGTTTTCAAGGTAATATTATTTTCGAATTTTCAATTTGTTTGCTTACTGCTTAATATTTTACTTTAACTGCATCTATTCTATATTAAATGATAATTTGAAAACCACAGAATATATTAATTTATTAGAGAAGATACCACAAAGTTAATTAGGACTTTGTGGCCATTCTTTGAACCAACACACCTTTTAGACATTTTACACAGGCTCTAGCAGGAATAGAACTGAGGATATCATAATTTATGTTGGTCTATCGGTCGGTAGACCGTTACGTTATTGGCATAATGATTAAACAAATCCGACGAATTTATTGGGAATACCTTAAATTGGCCACAAACTCCCAATTAGGTTTGTGGTCGCAGGTTAAACCCACACACAGTTCACTTCATTGTTATCCCATAGAAGGGATAGAACCCTGGTTTAGTCTAAATCTTATTGATATGACCACTGAGCTATTAAGGCCTATAATGAAGTTCAATAATGTAAATTGAATCAGATAGGTCAATAAAGAGCATTATACTTTATGACATGCAAACGGATGCGTCTAAAGTATATAGATCAATGCCAAAATCTGAAACTTCTGTTGTAATTCTTTAATCCGAGCAACCTCCTAAATCCGTACAACTTTAGCAATTCGACAACCATACAATATAGATTTATAACATACCTAGCCACCCTCTGAATCCGTCAATCACTGTGTATGATATTATCGAAATTGTTAATAAATATAATTGCTGAACACTACAGCTAAGACTCATATCCGCAAGAAAAATGTCACAGATGACATGTGACAATATCTTGACACTGTATGGGGTTGTTCTAGGGGTCAAAGAACCATATTCGAGGTTGGTAAGGTCAGTCATTGATTTTAACATGATTTTAATAGAAATATAATCAGTAATATTTTCTCATTTACAATATATCTTCACATAGAAATAATTACGTAACACTAAAAGAATAAGCAACAACCACAACAATTATTGCAAAGCAACTACACATATACCATATACAAAAGCTAAATGATACCGTTACACTCTGTATATCCATTCCTTATACAAGTTTTACCAAACCCTATCTTTGAACCCTAACTGAACTAAAATCCAAAAAACTGAAAAATTTAAACTGTAAACAAAGAGACACTTTCATTATAGATCAAATTGAAATCTCCATCGACGAATGCCACCGAGACGTAGAGTTAAAGTCGAGACCCTGCAACGATATGACAATAGTAATGTCTCCAAACCTGTTCGAAACTATTTCCATTTGTTCAACAGGGAGCTAATTGAATTTTTTAATATTGGCAGTACGCCTGACTATCAGATTCGGGGTTCAAGGATCCATACAAGGTCTAACGTTCGATACTTAGAGAAACTATTAGTGGATGAGAAAAATGATGTGTTGATGAGAAGGCAAATTGTCGATTTTGAAGCTTGGTATAAGAGAGATAAACGGTTTAGATATAGAGTTAGACATGAAAAGATACCCTATGAGATGGGTACTTATTGGAGTGGGAGGGAGAAAAGAATATTCTTTAGATGTCTCGAGAGGTTCTCAATCCATAGAATGGATGAGTGGGCTAGAATGTTACCAGAGAAGAGTAAGATGGAGATCCTAGATTATTTTGCAATCCTTAAACGAAATTTGAGATATCTGAAGAACAGACGGTATAAAGGGTTATTAACTCGAGCCGATATTCCAATTGCATACGAGATGGATGAAATCTTTATTGAGATTGAAGATTTTATGAGCAATAGAATTCAATGGGGTAGATTAGAGACCCAAATGAAAAAGACATTTACCCCAACAACATCTGATTCATTAATTGATTTAGAGAATTGGAAGAAAAGATGGGAAGCGATCTATCGAAAGTCGAATATTGAAGAATTGGATGATATGGATAAGAGACGCGTATTGACCGTTGATTCAGAGGTGTTTGATGTATTCGAAGTACTGACTAAGAAATATATCAAGAAATTGCTCTGGTATGTCATATTACCCAATATGGAACAAAGAAGTATTCCTAAAACGACCCTAATGAGATTGGGCTCTGAATTCAAGGAAGAAACCCCACTTAATGAACTTATTAATAATGACATTGAATACGATGATGCTCATGGCACAGTGACTGTGAGACAATCGCGTAAGAACAATCATTTTTGTCCACATGAGATTACAAAGGAAAACATCACAAAGAGTTTGGTTGTTATGAAGCAACAAGAGCCTCATGCAAAAACTCTTGGTGAAAGCATTATTGATATGATTAACAAATTTGAAATTGAATATAAACCTGCAAATGGTAATATCTTTAAAAGGAAAGAAATCACAGAAACCATTATTCCCAAGTTGATCGAAAAGAGTCTCGTATGTGATTCAAAAGGGTTCCGTGCCTCTACACAGGATGATGATTTTAGTAGGGAGATAGAATCATCAGATAACGAAATCCGATATAACGATGAAAGAAAAGTGAAGACTACGGAGGAACAATATGCCTCTAAATTGCTTCTTCTGTACAAACAACAAATGAAAGAGGCAGGCCCAGTGCCCATCGGTCAAGAGTATGAACTCCCATTTGTGATAGAGAAGGAATCCGAGTATCACATGCTGACACCACATCCCTATAAGCAACAAAGAGAAAGGCAACGTGTGTCCTTCAGACTGGACAATCCAATCGAGTTCGTTGTTTTGGACTGGGAAACAAAGACACTCGAACAGATCGACATCGCAAGATCACAGAGGTACCAGGATGTCTTGATCAACTATTTATTCCGCGATAGAGTTCATAACAAATACTCTGTCGAAAACAAAGAGATTTTTATCGATGACACAGAACCAGATCTTGACAAGAAACTGCCAAATACTTTAAAGAGTTGGTTTCTACGTAGCTAGCTACCAGAGATCACCAAGAGATCACATAGTAGCGATATACCCAGCACATACACACACATATTTACAGCATAGCCATACATTCATTTCATCTTATAGATAAAGCATCCGCTTGTATTATTATTATTATTATTATTATTATATTATATACACTGTATAACTACATAAAAAAAAAAATTAACCGCCTTCTTTCCGCACAGAAAAAGCATTCCTTGCTATTTCTTGCCACTTTCATGAAGGAGAATCTCAACTATTTGAAGCAATTCAGAGGCTACGTGACATCCAGATGATTAATTATATCTCTATCTGGGCTGTCAAATAAGACCATTGATCTTTCGTAATCATTGATGGTTATATCGGTAACAATCCACTTTGCCCCCTTACTCCTAACGTCAATATCCATCCATCCATGGATTTACTTACAGCACAACTGCTTAACTGGAAATACGTTGTCTTGTCATTCACGCTGGTACCTCTGAATGAATGATTCACTTCTCCGCTTACAGTTTCCGACCCCTCCTTATCTCTGTTATCCCTATCAACAAGTCTCAAAATAGTCACGATAGTCACTTGAAAATTCGGGAAACGACTACCGAAACGTGATTATCTCTGCGGTGCGGCTGAATCGGAAAGCGAGTTCCGTATACCTTCAAAACACTTGGCAAAGGTATAAATAGGGCAGAGGGTGATTGTAGTCGGGGGAACTCTGTGTCTCTGAGAAGACCACTCATTAAATGAAACTCGCATTAAACTACAACGTTTCCAAATCAACTGCCAGAAGGATCTTTGCTAGATCCTACGTCTCTAGGACAAACACTAAAAAACAAACAGTCATACTGCAACCTTCAATGACAAAGGAAGTGGATACAATGCCAGATTTAGTCTCTAATACACCTCCAGTAGCCCAGGATTTATCTTTACCATATGACATACCACCACCAAACCCTGTGGCATATTTAAAGACTTTACCAGGCAAGCAACTACTCTCTCTCTCGATGATCGGCTTAGTCACCCTTAATAAATTCTTCCTGGATACCTGCATTAAGGTATTCCCATATGTACCCACTCCAATGATTAAGTTATTCATTTCAGATATATACTGTGGTGGTGAGACTCCAACAGAAGTGAGGTCTTGTGGGAAAGAGTTACAGAAGCGGGGCATCTCCAACATGATGTTATCTCTCACTATCGAAGACGCTGAGGGGGTAAAGAATATAGACATTGATCACATTGTCTCAGAAACCGTCAAATCAATTCATGAAATCCTAAAACCAAATTTCGTCAACCAACTAGATGCCACTGCTTCGAACATTAACGATATTGCTCCGGGTTATATCGCCCTGAAACCAAGTGCGTTGGTAAAAAATCCAGCAGAGGTTTTACGTAACTTCAACAACCCTGCCTGGAAACAACAAAGAGACATTCTTATTCAAAACTGTGAACGTATCACAAATGAAATATTTCAGCTTAACAAGGAATTAGCTGATAAGTACCCAGAACGTAACTCCCCATTCTTTGTCTCCACAATAGATGCCGAAAAATATGAATTGCAAACAAAAGGTGTTTATGATCTACAAAGACTATTATTTAAGAAATTCAACCCAACTGATGCCAAATTTGTCTCTGTTATTGGTACATGGCAATTATACCTTCGTGATTCTCTCACTGACTTAGAATCCGAATCACAATTAGCCAACAAACAGGGCTACAAATTGGGTCTAAAGTTGGTCAGAGGTGCTTATATTCATTCTGAACCAAACCGTCAAGATATTATTCATGAAACTAAGAAAGATACTGATATCCATTATAATAAAGTTATGAATCTTGTAATGCAAGATATGCTAGATAAGGGACCAAATTCTAATTATGGTCATTTAGTGATTGCATCCCATAATTACCACTCTCAATTGATTGCTACCAACATTATCAAAAACTCTACTTCACAATTTAAGGATTACGTGAGATCCAATGTTACGTTAGGTCAATTATTGGGAATGGCTGATAATGTTACATTTGAACTTGTAGGGAGACATGGTGTTAAGAATATTATCAAATATGTTCCTTGGGGTCCAGCCATTGAGACCAAGGATTATTTGAGAAGAAGATTAGAGGAAAATGGTGATGCTGTTAGAGGTGATAACGGTTGGAATTTATTAAAGGGGATAGTTGCTAGCTTAAGAGCCTAGTAATAAATCAAGTCGGGTTATAATAAACACGAGATCTAATGTACTTTTATTTTCATATTCCTGTATAATTACTTTATAAGTTTGATGTTTAAATTGATAAGCCATAGAACACATTAACGATACCTTATTGCTCATTTTTGGATAATTGGCACAGCCGATATTTTCTAACAATACACGTTAATTTATATTTGTATGCTAACTGTATGTCTCTTTTCTTGGCATTAGATCATAATTTCAGATTAATCGTTTGTTAAAAGACCCTTTTTTTTTGTAATCTCCTCTGGATTCAACAAACATAATTTAGAAAATCGTTTGAAGAGTTGAAATAGCCGGGAATAAGCGCTATATAATATGGATATTGATACTGCATATCATATATCGCATAGTAAAAAATGTTCCATAATTTGGCCGGGTTCACTCGGCAGAAAAAAGGGTTGATGTTGCGATTTAAAAATACTCATGGGTAACATTACTATGTAATTACAAAAATGCAAGGCGTGTGATATCATTAATCCATTACTCTAAATATTGCATCATCTTCTTAAGAGATGCATGTCCATTGATCAAGGGGATTAATTTCCCAACAGTTTTCCCTGGATCTAATAGGCATTCCTTAGTGAATACTGCAATATCTTCTCTATCGATATAGACAGACCTTCTAACCTTCATATCTATATCTCTTGTTAGGGTAAATTTTCCAGTAGATTCATTATCTGTCATCCAACCAGGTTGTAATATTGTGTAATCTAACCCTGAACACATGACTTCTCGTTCCGCATATCTCTTTGCAATATAATAAATCTTTAACGCAGGAAATAGGTCACAAAATGTCCTATCTTGTGCCTTTAACGCAGATATTAAAATAAATCTTTTTATGCCAGCTATCTTACATGCTTCAATTGTCTTTACACACCCATCCAAATCCACGGTAAATGCCTTTTGTATATCTGTGACACCGCCAAACCCTGCACAGAATACAACTGCATCACAACCACAAATGACGTCGCTGAGCTTTCTAATGGAAAACTTCTCGACGTCACAAATCTCTGAATCAATATCATGTTCAGTCTTCCAAGCTACTCTTTGCACCTCCTCTCTGACTAAGGCCAAGGGTTTTTTAAAATGTCTGGTATCAATCCGTAATTGGTGAGTTATGGCACGTCCGCAACCACCAGCAGAGCCAATAATTGCTACTCTAAGTTTTGAGGGAGACATTATTAGTTACTTAGTATGCATGTATGCATGTATATAGAGTCCTTGGTTATATTTCGTTATGTCATTCCGGAGACCTCGAGAAACTGCTGTTTGTTTTTTTTCATTCCTGTATTAAGTATAGTTCATGGCAAAAAGGCAGTAAACTGAAAACTAAAGAATTAGACCTCAATTTTGTGATTGCGACGGGAATTTTATTTTAGAAATATTCAATATATAAAACTTGTGAGTACTATTTAATTAATACTTCAGTTTATAAAGTTTGATCATAAATTGTTAAGGAAAATCTTAAGGATGCATCACCATGAAGGATAGAAATACTCTTCTTTTTTGAGCCCTTCAAAAACTAACAAAGTACTAGTGACTACAGAGGCAACTTTTGCTCCATCCACGTATTGATCATACTTCATCATTTTATCTACATTCTTTACAGGTGTGAGCTTACGGACATATTTACCACAGACCAGATTGTAGGATGGTATCTAAACCAGACCACCAAATTTCATTTTCGACAAACGCCTTCAAATATATATGATTTTTGGGACCATTATTTTTTTAGAAGGAATGATCTTGTCCTTTGATTTCAGATATTAAAATTCACCTATTAATACTAGCCAAGTCAATGGTTTATAAAGTCTTGATGCGTCCTTCCCAATCAACAATTCTGGTTTTATTTAAATAAACAGTAGCTGTACTGATAGTAAACCACAGGATTTCAACCATTGACTATTTTACTGCTCTGTTTTGAGTGAAGAAATCTACTTTCCATATATCGGAATTCACAACGTTTTTAGTTTTCTCAATTATCTTCTTGCCTTCCATTTCCCACCTGCACTAATAATTTTCTAAAATGTGTATTTTCCATATTTATTTTGTCTACCATCGATTTTCCAAAATCACCTGCGGAATCTTTTACTGCCACTCTTAACTTTGCGTTTAACATTATCTGCTTTGCGTTGTTTTGTCTTTATATTTATTACAACACAAATCAAAATAAATCACATTACTTGCTAGATGCAAGTTCTCCGTTTGTACTGTTTAATTGCCAATTACTGCAATGCTTCAATTGTTTGGTCTAGTTAGTTTAACTCATATTTAGTATCTAGTCTGACGGGTAAATATTTCGGCCGAGTTTATAAAAATATGTTTCGGCCGAAAGAGTTGCCTGTATGACAAAAAAAAAAAATTAAGCGATCGTGCCTTCAATAGAGATCTTATTAAGACAAAAAAGAAATACACAAGAGTAAGTTAATCTTCCAGAAACAATAAATACATCGGATCACTTGTAGCTATGCAGATTTTGCAAAATTTAACGTTTAAATTCAGTTCTGTTTTTAAAAATTATATAAGTTATTTAAAGTAGGATGTATAGATAATAGGTATAATAAAAAAGTTATTTATTTTTCCAAGTGGTCTATAACATCTTTAGCAGAGTGCTTACCAGTGACAACCGGGATAGTCTTTTTGTTGGTTTTACTTGGATTTAACAGTGTCTCCTTGATGAATAATGCAACATCGGCTCTTGGAACACTCTTGTCAGTCTTAATTCTTTCATCGACATCTTGAACTCTAGAGAATTCCCCAATGCTATGGGTATCAACCAACCAACCAGGTTGTAAAATTGTGTAATCTAACTTAGAAGCTCTAACTTCGTGATCAGCAGATCTCTTTGCGATATAATATTCCTTTAAGTCAGTAATTGGATCCCAGAAACTACGTTCTTCAGCCTTCAAAGCGGATACAATCACAAATCTCTTAATATTAGCCTTCTCACAGGCTTCGATAGTCTTAATACAACCATCTAAATCAACAGAAAAAATTCTTTCAGCACCGCCCTTACCACCGGCACCAGCGCTAAAGACAACTGCATCACACCCTTTGAGCGCTTCAGAAATTTTATCTGACGAGTCCGTTTCAATACTAGTTAGAGAGGCATCAATTCCAACTTCATCGATCCACCATTTCTTTTGATCCTCAGTTCTGACAACGGCTAATGGTGTGCTGAAATGTGCAGGATCTTTTCTTAATTGATCGATAAGAAGTCTACCGACTCTTCCGGAAGCACCGATGACTGCGACTTTTAAGGTACCTGGCATGTTTGTTAAATTTCGTATAATTTGATTGTCTTGGTTTTCAATTGAATTGAATTGAATTAGCTGATATTAATAAACGGAAAACGAACAAAATGAAGAGAATTATAGTATGTCCTTATGCCTTCTTATAGGGTTGTTTTTTTCTATTCTCCTTAATTAACTCGGGGTGATTATTATGTAAGAAAATTCCGAGCTAGTCAAAACGGATCTTTCCTATTTGGAAAACAAAAGACATTTTTAGATTCTTCACAGTTAAAAACGGCAATAGGGGGTTGGTATTATCTTAATGGAAAGTACATCAGCAGCGATATTATTCAACTAATTTATTGTGGCGTTGTTTAGTTCAGGAAAGTACCTTTGTGTCGATCATTGCTAGCCATGGTGAGACTCTGAGCAAGAAATGCACGCAATTGATGACCTAGAGTCATATTTGACACCAACTTATATTTACAATATCTCAAGTTTGAATCATGTTTTTATTTTATAAGAACTATATGGAAACTGCGAGATCCTCTTTTACAAAAGAACTTGTAGTATTCTTTTTTTAAAATATAATACAGCCGACTACCAGAAGTGACATTTGACCCAATTGACTTTGAAAAAGAGTTGGTAACTGTTTTATTAAAACAAAAACCTAATCTCATTATGTCAAAATCAGCTTTGGTATTTGACTCACATGACTCCGAGTCAGAGTAGCTAATTGTTTTATATTTAACGAATGTCTGTTTTTATATATCTTTTTGTGTATTAGTTGTAAATTAAATTGATCCGTTGTATTACTGTTGAACTCTAACTGAAGTTCAAAATAATTATTTTGTAGTCGTTTGGATTCCATTTTTATTCTTAAAGTTTTATTTAGATTGTATACGAATTATCTTAGAATGTTAAAAAGAGTAGGGTTTTAAATGTTATATTGAATACTGACAACTAGAACTATGAGTCCTTTGGTTGCAGCAGAGCTCCTCTCTCTCATTAAGTGAGAAAGAGTCTATAAGTATAAAGATATAGAAGATTATATAAGTTGGAAAAATATCCGCTTTATATATAAATTATCTGAACAGCAACATCGCATTGTACGATACCGCATATTTGTAACATATCACAGTTCCAACAGTAACATATTAAAGTTCCAACAAATTATACTTAAATTTCTTTTCATGGATTTCAGAATCCACGAAAGATCATATGTTTTGTAAAATCATATTGACGGAAATGGACATGAAACAACGATTACAACATGAAATAATGGTTGTCAGGAGCTATTCAAATCATAGTAGAGTACTCTAAAACAATAGTGAATCATCGTGAAACAGGAAAAAAACTATATAAAGGAGGAGAATTATACATCTAACCTAATTAGATTGTACTTTCTCATTTATACATTTTTATATATATTTTATAATAAACCAGAGACTAATATAAGAAAATCTATTAGCAATAACTCGAACTTAACAACAATGAATACCTTTAATATCAATGAGAATAGTACAAACCCAGATTTCTGTAACATGTATGTTTATTTTTTCTAAAAATTTATTAGGTATATTACTAATAATTCTGACAATCATTAATAATTATAACACAAATATAATCTAAATAGTAGTGATTTTCAAGGGGGAAGCATCAGTATACTTCAGAGGCATGTATTTGCATTTCGAAAGTGTAAGGTTATTCATTGGCTTACTTAACTCAATGCACTGCAACATTATTGTAAACTAACTTGTTACAATGGCAGATGTTTTCAGATTGTGGAAGCGCGGATAATAATATAATAGAAGTTATATTATTCAGAGTGGCACGGATCGTTTTTATT
>JAJMCG010000063.1:0-55064 GCA_030572895.1 Jamesozyma jinghongensis
AAGAATATATAAGATATAACAAAGATCCGATTAATATATACACTATATTAATACCCGCGCTTCCACTCCGTACACATCCGACTACACCCGTAATACTACCAGATAATAATCTAACAATCTTTTAACAAATATGGTTTCGTGGTCTAGTTGGTTATGGCATCTGCTTAACACGCAGAACGTCCCCAGTTCGATCCTGGGCGAAATCAGTTGTTTTTTTGTTTTAATTACTAATTCATCTAGAAAGAGCTCTCAAAACTCTACAAAAGTTCTTTAAATCTTCCTCTCAAATTTTTTACATTAAGGTACGCTCTATTATACAACAATATTTATATGCAATTTTAACCATTCATCAATGCTATTAACACGAATAAATAATACATTCCGTTTATCTATAACAAAATGATGAAGGATTCTATATGAAGACCTCAGCAATATAGAGTATGCCAACAGATGCGGACACAAGGCTCTATCGTGTTTGAAATAACGTTGTTTTGATAAAGAATTTGCATCCAATTGTGCAAATTTATCATTCGAAAATTTAGATACATCGTCAATTTCATTGATGAATAAGTTAAATAATGGTTCGTTTGTATCAAGTTCCTTTCTTTTCTCTAGTAATATCTCTGTAAATTCATCACATGAACAATTCCACTTCTGTAAATCAACATAAGTTGGTGGTGAATCCTCAGATTCAGATTTTACTATCAATCTATGCAAAACTGTATAATCATCCTCAAAAAACTGTTTCAACCATATCTCTAAGTCAGAGGTATCAGTACGTATCATTTCGGGTTTAGGACTATTCTTTTCATCATTTTCTGTCGATGTCTGTATAATATCATCTGATCTTGAATCCTTAAAAGTACTAGTTAAATCGGGACTTGTTGTATCTGAAACAGATCCTATACTTGTAGTATTAGTAGATTGTTTTGCATTTGCACCTTCTTTACCTGTTTTTGTCAAGTCTAATACATAGATTATCATATCTGATGACTCAAGCAAAGACAATGCTCTAATAAATAAGTCTCTGGGGAACATATAATACAGGAAACTTGAAATTGTTCCATCTATCTCTCCATCCTTCTGTATTAATTGTGAAAATAATTGACTGTAATAAATTGTTGGTTGGTCATATTTGGATTCATTCATTTATTCATGGGGCAAACTTTTCTTGCGGTTTTTAACTCATTATGTCTTAGCATTTATTTTTCATGTTTCAATATAAAATAGAAATTCCGAAACAATTTAAAAGGAAAACAGGGAATTTAACAAATGAGCAAATAAATACATATAACTTCACAAACTACAGATTAATCCAACCAGATGCCATTTAGATTGCCCTTCAAGTACACCAGAGCACAATTGGAGGTGTTTAGATTTTCCTTTTGTTTACTAGCACCAATCGCAGTCATGCTTTACATTGGTACAGACACTGACAAGAAACTAAATGTCCCAGGTTTTTGGCCTGACCCGGAATCCTTAAACAAGATCCCAAAGGAACCATACGAAATTAAAGCAGAATTGGCTAGAATGAAAAAGGAAAGATTAGAAAAGAGACTAAGATTAGAGAAAAAGCTCCGTGATGAGTATGGCATTGACGTAGAAGCAGAAAAGGAAAAAATCAGACAGGAATTAAAGCTAGAGAGCTCCAAGTAGTTTCTTTTGAATGTCTTCGATCGTTTGTTTTTAACAGCACATGTACATATATATATCTATTTAATGCTTTATCTATTCCCTTAAATAATAATTAAAAACCAAGTTGATATGGTATAGGTTGGAACAGCAAAAATTATGCTCGACGGTTGATTAATAATAGATCAACAGAGTCCCGCCTTATTTCAGCCTACAGATAAAACCAAAAAAAAAAAGGTTCATTATTGGTTTTCCTCTTCGTCCATAGGATTATATATATTTTTGGATAACAGCCTATTCAGTTCATATTTGATAAACTCAACTTTTGAAGCGTCGACTAGAAGATGAGTATCATCCAACTCTTCCATGATAATATCACTTCGTTTGGCATCTATCTGTACTATAAGTGCCTTGATGGAAGGGTCGCATTGTAGCAACATGCCTCTTCTCGCTATAGCCATGGTTAGTTGGAAATATATGGGATGGATCTCTTTGTATTTGAAATGGTTTGCACCTTTTGGAGTTCTCGATCAGAGTGGTAAAATATTCCAGACATTTTTAGTTTGAATCGAAAATAAATATCCGCGCCCTAATTATTTTATCATCCACCCAACAAACTCAAAGCATACCCTTTCATTAACAAAACTAAGGAGATTTGGCTGTCAATCCGGTAGTTTAAAACTAAGAATAGAAATTAATGCAACTAGAAGACACATTACTTAACTGTTATGTCAGGATCATCTTCAAATAATAATAATAATAATAATAATAATAATAATAATAATAATGATTTCGCCGCCACTGTTGTTGCAAATACCGATGCATCGCCAAACACTCCTTCAGGAAATGATGTTCCATTAAGTAATCCCGCTGTCACAAATGATAATACGCAAGAGATAATAAATAAAGGCGCATCTAACATTACTGGTTGTGAGGAGGGGGATAATAGAATATCAAAAGAATCCGTCAGTAATGAGAGTAGTTCAAAAGAGGATGATACAGAGGATGATACAGAGGCTGAATATGATGATGATGATGATGATGATGATGATGCTGATGATGATGATGATGATGATGATGATGATGATGATGAGCCACCATTATTAAAATACTCCAGAATTACGAAGCTGCCGTCAAGGTTTTTTCAAAGGGATACCATATCTGCCTGCAACTTTCACGAATCAATATATATTTTTGGCACCCATTCAGGTTTGTTATACTTTACAAAACCATCATTTGAACCTATTGAAATTTTAAAATGTCATAGATCATCTATTTTATCCATATTTACAGATGGGTTTTTTTTTGCAACTGCTTCCATAGACGGTACCATTGTGGTTGGGTCTCTTGACGATATTAAATCTAAGGATTTAATTGCATTTGATTTCAAAAGACCAATAAATTCAGTTGTCTTGGACAAAAGTTACGCAACAACCAAAACCTTTGTCTCGGGTGGTATGGCGGGTGAGGTTGTATTATCACAAAGAAATTGGTTAGGTAATAGAACAGATAGGGTACTTTCAAAATCAAATGGTTCGATTTTAGGAATTTATAAAACAGAAGAGATTCTATTCTGGTTTGATGATTCTGGTATAAGTTTTTTCGATATTCCTTCCAAGACAATGCTGTTAAATGTGACTTTCAAACAATCAGACAAAAGCAAAAATGACTCTGGTTTCAGACTAGACTTATTCAAACCGCATGTACACTTTCCAGAGCGTGATATAATTGTCATTGGTTGGGTAGACCATATTTGGACTTTTAAAATCTCTTTGATAAGAAAAACCAGTGATGACATATCCGGTCATGGAAATATTGGGTCACTCATTTCAAGTGCAGCTTCAAGTCTGAGGGCTACTCCAGATAAAGAAATTGAGGAGGAATATCATTATATTATCCCCATGTTGATTGCAGGTATTGCATCCTTCAAAGATGATCAACTAATGTGTTTAGGATTTGAGAAGAAATATAACATTAAAGATGAATTAATATTAAGAGCCTTACCTCCCCAGTTAAAAATTTTCAATATGATTGATGGTACTGAGATTTACAATGATGAAGTTGTTTGTAAAAATTATGAAAATTTATCCTTAAATGATTATCATTTAGGTAAGCATATCAACAAGGTAGCTACAATGCCGCCGGAATATTATTTGGTTAGCACGAGCGATGCAATCAAATTTCAAGAGTTGACCTTGAAGGATCATTATGATTGGTTTGTAAAGAGATCACAGTATTTAGATGCATGGAAAGTTGGTAAATACGTTGTTGATGATAATGAAAGAGTCCAAGATGGTATCAAATATGTCAATGAACTCCTTGAAGCAAATAGTGATTGGGATGAGATTGGTACCATGATGCAAAATATCTTTGAAGACGTCTTCAAGAATCCACAAGCTGTCGATAATTCTGAAAATTCCAAAATTCAGAATGATGAAATCAAAGGTTTAGTAGAAGTTGCAAATCAACAATGGGAGTATGTTATTACCAAGTCTATCGCCATGAAAAAAGTAGGGATAATAGCGAAATACATTCCTCTCGATTCGCGGCTATATGCTTCTAAATATAACTCTATGCTGGAATATTTTTTGGACAACAATGAGCAGGAATTATTTTCCAGGTTTGCTAAACTTTGGTCAAATAATTTGTTTACAATGAAGATCTTTGAAGAAAGGCTAGTTGTCTTACTTTCAAAAAACTCTGAGAGTAAATCATTTTATCTTGAACAGATAATATACCTTTATTTGAAACAAGAACGTTATTCAAAGGCGTTACCGTATATGATAAGTAACAATGATAGACGCCTGATTGGAATTTTACTTACCGAACCACAGATTATACCCCAAGTGATGGATAAACTGATGCATATCATTTTGATTCCGTATTATAATAATAATGTGAGTAACAATATTCCGGTTGTAGAAATGTCAGCTTCACAAATCCAAAATGTATTTTGGGAATCTATCGATTTATTGATAACGAATAGAAGGATGATTCCAATAAATCATCTAATTAAGATATTTGATGATTACAAAAAAAGCAAGCAGAATCTAGATAAGCTTCTATTGTGCATTCTTAAAAGAATGGATTCCATTGATCCAGTGATTATAATACCTTATGAGACTGAAATGATTAAGCTGTATTCTAAATATGAAGAAGATGACCTGTTAAAATTTTTGAAACGAAAAAAGAACTATGACGTTGAAAATGCTATCGAAATTTGTAACTCACAACCTGGGTTATACAATGAATTGATTTATCTGTGGGGTAGAATCGGTGAAAGCAAAAAGGCATTATCTATTATTATTGATGAACTAAGTGATCCATCATTAGCTGTGGAATTTGTGAGGAGCTGGGGTGATTTAGAATTGTGGGATTTTTTAATTGAATATTCGATTAGTAAACCAAACTTTATCAGGAAACTTTTGGATTCCTATGAAGAGTTGGGAAATAAGTATATTGATGTTGTAAAAGGTATGGATGATGATATGGAGATAGGGGAGTTTTCGGGCAGCATCAAGAGCACATTGAAAGAAAATTCACGAAGTTATCAAATAAATAAGACTATTTTAAAAATTGTTGATGATGATACCCAGAAATATGCAATTGAGTTACTAAAGTTAAGAAGTAGAGGCAAGCTGTATTACTCTGAAAACGAATTATAGATTGAAAGAAGTGTGTATAGTGTATTTCGAAAATATTGGACAGTAATTAAACTTAAGTAGTATAGAACACTAATAAATACTATTAAATAGAAGATCATAAAATAAAAACATCTTTAATACCTTTTTTAAAAAAAATTGGAATTATCCCTCAGTGGAAGTCCCTCATTCCCCGGTATATCGATAGCTGTTCCATTTGAAATACGTAAAAGGTTTTCTAAATGCACATGACTTACCTTTGCCTCCTTATTGTTTAATATGTTCTTTTTCTTGCGAATCTTTTTCAACAATTCCGTGTATGTTGATTTTATCTCATTAACAGTATTCTTCGATAACACTATCTCGTTTGTTTCTGAATGTTTGATAATTTTCCCCAAAGATTTTGCAATGTCAATGTTGGTTTCTACGGAGTTCAGGGAATATATAGAAGATGCTGAATTTTGATTATCCGCAGCTTCTAAATTTGATGAAAAACTATTAATGTTACCATTAATGTTATTTGAGTTAGTGATTGGATGTATAATATGATTTAAGTTGGGGACGCTGAATTGAGATGTTTCTGCATTTGGCGGTATTAACTCGGCGTTGTTGTCATTAACAGAAACATCACCCTGGAAATTTGATGAGACTACTGAATTTATACCAGTATTACTGCTATTGATAGAGTTTGGGCTAGTATCATCTGTTCTGCTGTTGTGACCATTAGCATTATCTAGTACTACTCCATTATTTGAGTTCCCAGTACTGGAAGAAGCCACCGACTGAGAAAATACATCATTAAGGTACTCAGTAGATGGCATTGTCATATCAACTGCAACATCCCTTAAATCCAAGCCAACGCCCATATTCAAGAATAAGTTTGGTCTATCAATTAATGTACTCACGTTGTAGAGATTGTTCTGAAATTGATTATATGGATCATTAAGAAATCTTTGAATATTTGGGTCCAGTTCTGAGTTAGAGTTATTTGTAATAATATTGTTACTTTCCATCGTTGTTTGGTTATTTCCTGTAGGATTTATATCATTTGTGTTTAAGCCTGTTATTTCTCCAGTAAATGTGTTTAAATCAAAATTAATCCCATTTCCACTGACACCATTGTTGTTATTAGTAGTGTTGACGTCATTAATTACGCTTACATTATGACTACTGGCATCTCTCTTGATCTCATTGATGTTATCAACAGATGCAATTCTGCTCAAATCTTCATCGCCAGCCTGTGAAGTTACAGAGCTTGTAATGATATTATTGTTTGGGGTATAATGACTAGCTGGTTCCATCGGTTCCACAATAGCGCTCTCTACTAACTCTTCTGTACTGAGAAAGTTGTTATTTTTGTTTTCAATATTTAAGTCCAACAACATTTCATATTCCCATTGCTTGATACAGTGGTATTTATGACATAATGCATTGAGCTCTGACTCCAAAGCTTCATTTTTCTTAAATGCCATACTGACATTTTCATTCAACCTTATCATGTCTGACGGAATGATACCAGAACTCTTCCAGTTAGCCTTAATTGTGTCAATAGGAATGTCATCCCATGCCTTCTTAATGAATTTGAAAGCATTTGACATTGTAAGTTGACTCTGTTCAAAACTAATTAAAAAAGGTTTCTTCGTGTTTTTCTCAATCTTTCTTTGTAGTCTTATCAAAGCTTGATATTGTTGTATTCTGTATCTAGTCTTAAATTCATCCAGGACACCCCAATTAAATGGTAAAAATCTTGAATTAGCCGAAGTATAGACTAAGGTGATATTCTGTAAATGAATGTTAATTATTCTGTGCGAACAGGAATCATCTAGAACAATCCAAATCTTTCTGTTATCCGCGACAAGGCGCTTGTCCCATCTAACAAGCCAATCATGAAAGAGGTTACTTGTTAACCAGGCTTTCCTATTACTATGGTATGAAATGTTAAACTTAGTGGCCATTTTTTCACCTAGCAACGATTGAGAAATTGGGTCCTTTGGTTCTTCTGGGAAATAGTTTCTGAAACTTCGGTAACTATTATATTTACCAACCACGACTGGCTTTAATTTTTCTGAACCATCTAGGTTTGAGCATAACATTACAGTTGCAACTTCAATTCTTCTTTGAATATTACTAGTTTCATATTGTGAATAATCAAGTGGTAAATTATATGCTAAAAATGTCTCATCAAGTGTAAACACATCGCATGGGGGAGGTTTTGCAAAATAATCTTTGAGGTAACTTCTTTCTTCAAAGGTCCAAACTTTTGGGGTTTTGGGGAGTTCTTCATCTAGCATAGATATATTAACATCCATTTTAGACAAGAAATTGGAAATCCATTTATAACTAAACGACCCATTACCTTCTCTCTGCTTAGATGGAATTCGTTGCCATACGGAATGTGCAGTACCCTGGATAATCGGTGATGTGATAGGAATACCATTCCATATACTTTGTGAGATCCACTCTTGTAAAATGCGACGAACTAATAAATTATTAGGCTTTCTTAATCTATTTGCATCCTTTTCGTGTTCTTTGCAGTTCATATATGTTGCCTTTTTGGCTAGTAATCTTGATATCGTGCCTTGAGATGGAATCTTGGGAAGTTGGAAAGTATCGTATGCCCACCTTGCTAACTCTTGTTGGGTCCATTTAGGATGTCTTTCTGCCATGAGACAGATATTATATCTTTGTTCGATTGACAACATTGTTTGGATTGTGGAATAATTAAATAGAAGTACAGGTTAATATGAGGGGAAGATAAGTGAAAGTTAAAACGGTCGACGTTCAACGAAATGACTAATAAGTTACAGGAAGAAATAAAAATGGATATGTCCCAAAAAAGCTATACCTGTCTCTCAGATAATGATGAAGATATATAATGTGAATATTGAAATGAATGGAATGAGTATAATGAGGCTCAATAAGAGATGGTCTAGAAATCTTCTTTAAAACACAGTTATGAGTAGCTATCGTAAAGTCAATGAATGTGTAACAATTAACTGGTTTATGCAGTTAGATACTCGTAGTAACTGTAAGTGGGCAGTTAACCTACTGTATGTTGTTACTTTTATAGGTGGTTGTATGTCAAATAATGAAGATACGAGAGCTTATTTAGAAAATTTATGTTACAACACCGGTGATAATATTTTTTTGATTCTTGTTTAGCACTGTTTTCGGGCGATCTTTTTTTTAGGTAATATTGCGCCGAAGCGCAATGCCTGGGTTTGTTAAACAATGCAATCTACTGGGAAGAATATGTTAACGATTATTGGGTTTTAATTGTGTTTACTTTCGTAAACTACATTTAATTCTTTCACTAAAAGTAAATTGATTTAATTAGTTACTTACCACTTATTGGCCAATAGCATGTGGTTTCTATGTTTACTATATTAGTGGCGTTATACTTAAAACAATTGGTCAAGGATCACATTATATCTGTTAAACAGTTTAAATTTTCTAAACAGTAACGTTTTCACATGTTGAACAAAAGCTAAATCCAGGAGTTAGGATCACAGAGATCGGAAATTGATTTCTGCGTTAGCTGCATAGAAGAGAAGAATAATTTATTTTCCGAACAAAATGTAAGGCAACGAACGATAGGAAATTTATTTCTGACTCCTTCCAATATGGGCTTCTAGGAAAACTTGAAATGACACATAACACTACCAAAATGTATAAAAATTATTGTTCACTTTTTTGGAACAAAACAATGTATTCAATGGTGGAAAGAGTTAGGTCCGAAAGTTGCTCCTTTAGGAAATAACAGTAAACAATAAGTCCATTTAAACTAAAATCACGGTATCAAGATGGATCTTGTCAAAATAAAAAAGGCTATGTAAAATGTGGACCTTTCTAATTGATATTAATTTTATCACAAATAGAACTCGGTTTACAAGGGATAAAATATTTAACAACCAAATTTCTCTCCATTTTATACTTTGGTTCAAATATTTAACCGCCGAAGTAACCAAACCCTAACTCTGAAAACAAGGGCTTTGTTTGAGTGCGTCATTTCTAACGAACCCTAATGTTATTGCTGTGGTGTAATCAAAGAAACGTTAGGGTATAGGTCATCACAAAAAATTGCCCCTGCACCGCATACAATCTGCGTTTTGGAAATTTACCGCGTGAAAAATTTATCCCAATCATCAGGTGAAAATGTCGTTCATTAATAGAGAAAGTTGTTCGTTTCCTCCTTTTAAGCTGATTTTGATCTTATATATTTGGCAAAGAGAGTCAAGAGTTTAACAATTAAAAGCCGAGGTGGAGAAAGACGGGAAAGAAATCTTTTTTTCCATTAGTTTGAACTCACAATATTGATCATTATAGGAAGGGATCCCTAAAGCACTTGAGATTTACGTACTCTGCCAATAACCATCAAAGGTAAGTATTTGACTCATTTGAAAGCATCACATTTACATCATTTGCAAATAGCATAATCATTATCCATTAAACTCATTTTTGAATTATCAACCCTCAGCAATTATTACTATTGTATCATTATGGCTCACAGGAAATTGCAACAAGAAATAGACAGAGTCTTTAAAAAAATCAACGAAGGTCTTGATGTGTTTGATACATATTATGAAAGGCACGAAGCCTGCACGAACAATCCTCCTCAAAAGGAGAAATTGGAGTCTGATCTAAAGAGAGAGGTCAAGAAGCTTCAGAGACTCAGAGAACAAATTAAGTCGTGGCAAAGTTCGCCTGAAATTAAGGACAAGGATTCTTTACTCGACTACAGGCGATCGGTTGAGATAGCGATGGAAAAATATAAAGCTGTTGAAAAGGCCTCCAAGGAGAAGGCATATTCAAACATCAGTCTGAAAAAATCTGAAATTTTAGATCCCGACGAACAAGAGAGATTAGATACTTCGAATTATTTATCATCGATGATTGATGAGTTGGAGAGACAATATGAACTTGTGCAACTTGATGTTGACAAGCTATTATTGTTAAACAAAAAGAAGAAAACACACTCTGCTCTAAATGAGGAGAAGATCCAAGATTTTAAAAGCCGTCAATCGAGGTATAGGTGGCATCAACAACAAATGGAACTAGCATTAAGGTTGTTGGCCAACGAAGAATTAAGTCCCGATAGCGTAAATGAAATTAAGGATGATATAAACTATTACGTGGAATCAAATCAAGAGGACGATTTTGTTGAGGATGAATCAATTTATGACAATCTTGACTTACAGTCGAATGAAGCTATTGCACACGAAGTGGCAAAATCATTTTCATCTCAGAAGCTTGATGATGATATGTATGTCGCTCGTAGCTATGAAAACGATGGTAACGATAGTATATCTGCAACATCGCGTCATCTCGAAACCGTACCTGTGCATGAAAACATCGATCATTCCAAGTTATCAAAAAAAGAGCTGAGGAAACTAGAAAGAGATGCTAAAAAGGCTGCAAAGATAGCGGCAAAGAATGCTGCTGCTTTAGTTGCATCTCAGGGTCCAACGGTAACGGTGAATGCTGCACCAAGAATGCCATCACCCGTAAGGACTGTGGAGTCGTCAAAGAGTCCATCTCCGTCACCTGTATTAAAAACAGTTGACTCTGAGTCAAATATAGCGAAGAGCATACCAACATCGAAAAATTCAAGTACACCCAACACAGCAAAGAGCCTTAATGGTAAATCCGCACTCACATCAACGATAACGACAGCTGTAAGGCCTACAACTGCCTCTGCAAGCTTAGTCACAGATATACACAGTGTTCACACACATATTCATCAAGGCACAAACGGTATAACGAGTTCTACTATATTGAAACCATCTTTAGTTCCAGTAAGACCCGTTGGTGACGTAAAGTGGGCAGAAGCTGCAGCTCAATCTCAGGAGAGAGAAAGGAAAGCTGTTCAAGCTAAAACTGCTACTGCAAATGCTATTCCTCTTTCCACTTCCACAACCACTGCAAGCAGCAGGGTATCAACAGCAACCAATACGCCGATATTGGCTAAAACCAATCTTGCTAGTAGCAATATTACTTTAGAATCCTTATCGTCAATGTCAACGTCTGCATCAGCTGTTACTGCAGCCGCTGTCTTGGCTGCTGGTGCCGCTGCAGTCAACCAAAATAATCAACAATTTCAAAGAAACTCACCACATCCTATAATAAGCGGACGAGAAATCAGCAAAGTTGATAACAATGCTCCATTGGAGATTATGTCTAATAATGACCATTCTAAGGCTGATATCTCTCATGCGGCTACTGAAAATATTGTCGCTTTGGAGAGACCGGAAGAAAATGAATCATATGTCGAATTATCTACAGATGAAGATGAAGAATATGAAGAATATGAAAGAAATCTATTGTCTATGCCTATCGAACCATTGACTGCTGAAGAAATTTCTCGTCAAAAGGTTACTCTTCAAAAACTTGAAGATGGTTACCTGAACAACTTTGAATCATTAAGTTTACCGAATGGAATTCAAGAATTCATCATGGGTTATGAAATTTACAATAATAAATTATATAACAATGACGGGAGATTAGGAGGTTTCAGACGTAGTATTGATTTATGTCATATTGAAAGGCTTCATGATGTTCCATTCGGTGTCAATCCACCTAATCCTTTGGATGCATTTAGATCAAGTCAGCAATGGGATATTATTCGTTCTGGTATCGATATTACTAATTCTGACTTGAAATTTGAGGACATTTTAGAAAATTTCAGAGGTTTAGAAATGTTTAGTTTGTTTTACAATTATTATTTTGCTGTTACCCCATTAGAAAAGAAGATTGCATTGGAACTATTAAAGGAAAAGAATTGGAAGGTTGCAGTCGGTGAGACCATGTGGTTCTTGAGACAAAGTGAACCAAAGTTCCAAGACGAAAATTTTGAGGTTGGTGACTTCAAGATCTTCAAATTGGATGATTGGTCTGTAATTGATAAGATGAACTTTAAGTTGGACTATATGAACCTGAAGTATCATGAAGTTGAGGTTAATGGTCAACCACAACATCAACTTACGGAGGATAATGTGAGTGAGAATGGCACTGATGGTGAATTAAGCCATGGTCAGCAACTGTTACAACAATTAAAACTTGGCAAGGTATAATAGTTATTGTAAGCTCAGCTCATTACTTCAATATTTCTCTATAATATAAATTGTATTTTATTCTCTAATGAAATAAATAACCTGTGTGTGTATATGTAATTGATACGAATATTTAATACTTATGTTTTTATACATTATTATTATAATATTGGAACTTAAAGGAAAATATATATGGTTACAAACCATTCTTATGCGACGTTGACGACATTCTTACAAAAGTAATAGTAAGGAGTAGACAAAACCTGTGACAATGGTGGAAACCTTTGAGAACCACCAAATATGTTGAATAGAGAATGGGCATAAGGTGAAAGTCCATTCCCAACTCTTGGTAACCTTGTTGAAATGCCCAGTGACCAAACCAGCGTTGCCGAAGAATTCACCCATCATTGATCTAACTGTAATTTCTTGTATTTGGAAATCAGCCTCCGGAAGTGGCTTTTTGGAAGCCACCCAGGTACCATTTTCTTTGAACTTGTTGTAAACAATTTCACAACCTTCGTGATCGTGACCTACTAAGACCATACCTGGCTTGTCGTTGTCGAAGATTAAATTGAACACTCTGTTGGTAACATTTTCACTGATATGATTTTGTGATCTCAGTAAATTAGCTTTGTAAGGTTCCCTTTCATAGTCTTCTGGATAATACCTAACCTCAACTGGGTCTACGCATAAACCATCTTCTTTGTAAAATGGGACATGTGTAACTAAAATAGTACTCCCGTTAAATCTTCTCTCAAATAATTGGTACAAGAATTCCCAGTCGTACTTAATAAACTCTGGTTGTAAAGCAGGACCTTCTAATAGTAAATCATTTAACACAACTAATCTCCATGCATGATCAGTGTCTGTATCGTATTCGATCCAATAGTTGTCCTTACCAAATAGTTCGTTATATCTAGATAAATGTTGGTAAGTAGCATCACCAGAATAACCAACATCATGATTACCAGTTAAATTAACAAATAAATAGTCATCAATTGGATTCTCAGTCCAAGAATAAACATCCTTGTAGCCGAAGTTAAAGGACTTTGGATCATTTTCTAACTTTTCGTTGAATTGATTGGCCCAGAAATTCCAATCATTTTCGTACAAACCAATATCGTCATGACTTTTTTCCTTAATCTTTTCTAACGGGGTAGTGTCTCTTTGAAAGATTCTCTTCATGTATCTTCTGGTTCTGTTGTAAAATTCAGAATCTGGAATCCATTGAGAAGAAAAAAGATCACCCATCACTACAACATGAGATGGGTTTAATCTTTTTTGCATGGTTGAAAATATATGACCCAAATAGTAGTCATTACCGAAAGTATCTAATCTTGTGATGTATGGAGTATTCTTCCAGACACCTTTGATTTGTGGATCACCGAGAGTCATAATATGAATATCATCTTTATTTTCTTCGTCAACTTCTTGGTCCTTGAAATTAGAATCAATAACATCGATAATATAGCGGTTCGTATAAAACAAAACTTTCTCCCAAGTGCTTGAATCGATTGGTGGATTAGCTTGTAAAGAATTTGCACATTTCCATGAACATCTAGCAGGATGTAGAGAGGGGTAGGTATAAGTATAGATATTGCTGAGAATAGTAATGATGGTTGCAAATACTGCAAATTTCTTGATTGAAGATTTGAGCATTGTATCCTTATTATAATTCTTTGTTTGGTGTGATTTGTTGTTTTCCTTTGTGCAGAAAGAGCTCTTTTTGAAATATTGTTATTTTCGATTTCGCTTCGAAAAGCGATAAAATATTTGTCGATGAATATTAAATAAAACACATATTTCAATATATGCCAATTTACATATTATTTAAATAATCACTTAAGTAGGCGGTATAGTACTTCAGCTGAGCATATAAAAACTTTATAATTAAACCGATTCTAATTGCCTGTTCTTTTTTAAAAAACCTTTCATAAAACAAAGGTAAATCGATAGTAACAAACTGGTCGAAACCACGCAAATAAATGGAAACAGCGATGACTAACAAATAGAAAAATAATAGCCTCCTAATAATAGCAAAGATGTTCTTGATGATCTTCCAGGTAATATATAGGAGGAATATTGTAGATAGAACTAAGAATACATCAGGATATTGACGACTAAAGTTAGTAACTATAGGAATCAAAAACTGTAGGAAACGAATCAATGCTCTTAATGCTAATACTAAATACTTTTCGTAAGTTTGTTCAAGTAGCTGTGCTTGGTCTTCGACGTTCATGTTGATGTTGGTGAGGTGTGATATATACCTTCCTTACTATCTTTGAAGAATATCACTTTTCCCCTTTATTTATTTTGGCAACGCACAATAAATTTTTTTTTAAGTTCATTTTACATTTTGTCTTATTTGAGAAAAAAGAAAACACGAATTTCTTGAAATTATAAGATAAAAACAATAAGCTTCAGGTATTTGCTTAAATCGAGTAAAGAAATAGAATCTTATTCTTTATAAGGTAGATAAAATTCATGTAACCACGGCAATTTTTAAGATGGTCGGTTCAAGAATATTAGAGCATGGAAAATTTATCACTAAAACGAAAAACGACTGGATGGTAAATATGTTCACTTAAAATTAACTTAGCTTGTACAACATCGTATGTGTGCTAATGGTTCATCTGTCCAGTATATTTTACTGTCCAAATATAATGAATATACGAGATAGATAGATAAGGAGAATCAAGCTTTTTGGTTGTGACACTTCCTATTAATTTTATTCTTGTATATTATAGAAAAACAAAAAAATTCATCTTTACAGAAACTTGGGTTGTACCGTTCTCATTAATATTGTAAAAAGTCATGTGTATGACTAAGTCCTAGTTGTTGCTAATCAAATTCTATTTATTAGTCTCTGGTTTTTTTAAAATATATATAAACCTGTATAAATGAGAAAGTACAATCTAATTAGGTTAGATGTATGATTCTCCTCCTTTATATACTTCAGTATTTTCTGTCACCACTGCTATAACTTCTGTCTATAATTTGAGTATCGCCGGATAATCACATTATTGTTTTTGGAATAAAGTATCAACATTTATCCATATGTTGCTAGTATAAATGAATAAATATTTGTTCATGTGACTAGAATATTATTACACAATTGTACACAAGGTGAAATAAATTATAAGACCAGAGAATTTAGATTCATACTGTCATCAGATTAGTGGAAACTGAAGCGCAAGGATAAATAATGTAATAGGATCGAGAAATGAAAATATAAAAATAGGGGGTATGTGCATAATTATGCTGTATAAAATTATATATGTTCTTTTGTGGATTCTGAAATCCATGAGAGGAAATTTAAGTATAATTCGTATACAAATCAAAATAAAACCTTTAAAATAAAAATGGAATCCAAACAATTACAGAATAATTATTATGAACTTCAATTAGGTATATTCCTAATAATTCTGACATAACCTATATAACCTAAGTTACTTATCCCCTTTTCTGATTATAAACGAGAAGAACATATTTCAGAACGCTCTGAAATACATCCTTTTATACCGATTCTAAGTACAACTTGTTACCTATTATCGGTCTCTTAGAATGATAAAAAAAGCAGAGTTTTAATGGTATATTGAGTACTGACAACTAGGACTATGCGTTTTTTGGTTGCAGCAGAGCTCCTCCCTCTCATTAAATGAGAAAGAGCCTATAAATATAAAGATATAGAAGATTATCATAAGTTGGAAAAATATGCATTTTATATATAAATTATCTAAACAGCAACATCGCATTGTACGATATCGCATATCTGTAACATACTAAAGTTCCAACACGGTCTTATGGCTAACACATGCTCGGGCTTAAACTTGATTTTCTAAGTTCGATATTACATCGTTCTAGCTTTTAAGTCAACAATATGAAAGCTGTTTACAAAAATTTTCAACAACTACTGGTTGTATAGTGTAGTGGTTATCACTGTCGGTTTTGATCCGACCAACCCCGGTTCGAATCCGGGTACGACCTTTATTTTTACCTTCACAACATAACACCATTCGACTGTTCTTGATGTTTTTATGGTACAATACATATTTTTTTTGTCATTCTATTATTCATTTCCATCTAAAATTTTAGGATATATACAATATTAATATTTAGTCAAAAAAGGTAATGAAATCTTAAACATATATAACAAATAAAAAATAGTTTTTACCTTTTGTTGGAACTCGATAAATGGAAGTATATATAAAATATTATAGGTATTAAGTTATAAATATAGAACTATAATTCTTCACCATCATCTATGGATAATTCAACACCACTATCAGCAGTGGTGGTGGTAGCGGTAGAGCTAACTGGAGCGCTGGCTGAGGTAGCATCCTTAGCTGACTCAAAGTTATTCATTGAAATGAAATCCTTCATCAACTTGGCGGAGTTTTCATAGTAATTAGCTTGGATAACAGCGAATTCGTTTAAGTTTGGTAATAACTGAATATCAGAAACAACATGTTGCATGACTAATGTAGCATTTTCAGTAGCTTGAGCAAATTCATCCTCTAGAGATTCCATAATTACTCTCAAAGAAGCTTCCTTTTCTGGCTTGGCGTTTAATAAATTAGTTCTAGCGACATCATATTCCAATCTCTTGTTTTGAACTAATTTTCTGGATTCAGAAGCCTTTTCAATTTGGTTCTTCAATTCATCTCTTAATTGTTTGTTGAATTTAGTTTGAATCAAGGTATCTTGTCTCAATCTTTCTTGAGCGATTTTGGTTTCGACGTTACTTAAGTTCAATAGAACTTGTGCCATCTTGTTATCGTTTGGAGTCAAAGCTGAGGAACCCAATTGATTGATCAATTCACTGGAGTTTAGAGCAGCTTTACTTAAAGCGTAGTTTAAGGTCTTTGGTTCAGTAATGGCTGCTGGAGAGATTATGATATTTTGAGCTTCGCTTGCTGAAGAAGCATGAGATAATTCCTGAACCTTAATAGCTAAGTTCTTGGAGAAATCGTTAACGGAGTCCTTAACGTACTTTGGATAATCGTAGGATTCAGATTCATAGATGGAAGTAATTTGTAAGAAATGTTCGTAGATTAACTTCAGGGTGTCAATCTTTCTCTCTAATTCGATGTATTCTTGAGGCAATTGAGAAATATCAGTGACTTGACCTAATCTTTCTTGAACTAGACGTTGAGTAGTAGCAAGGGTAGGTAAGTTAGTGGAAATTTCAGCAGTCTTTTGGGAGACAGTTGTAGAGATATCCTGTAAGGTCTTACCTAATGAGGCGGTGAATGCGTTGAACGACATTGTAGTTACTGATGGATGGCTTATTTACTCGAGATCAAAACTTATCAAAGAGTCAATTCCCCCAATTATAAATAAATACCTGCCAAAACAATTTTTTCTCTGTTTGTCCTTGAAGGAGGATATCAGGGTTTCTCAGAGTCTTTGTGTTTCTGCCACGTTACCCTCAAACAGTAAATTTACACTGCGGTGTACAAAAAAATAGGGTTTCCAGACAGTTAATCTAGGGTTTTGGAACTTCGCAATAGACTTTCTTTATTAGGACAGACCTAGGGTTTGTAGATAGGACATGTACTTCGGAATTAGGGTATATAATATTTTTAAGTTCTTGCCAAGTGATGTGCAGGTCATTATATAAAAGTATTCTAATTGGAAAGTGAAAAGAAGTAATAACAGGATAATTAGTATATTAATGTTATCCCAAGGTGTACGATTAGCTAGGACAAATGAATTTTTTAGTCCTATAGGAAGGTTGACAATAAGACAACTCCACTCAAGCTTCATCGGGCTGGCCCCACTTCCCTTGAGAAACAAGAAGTCTCCTATCCATCAATCATATACCTCTAAAATCCATGCCAACAAATCTGTTATATCGCATCTCAGTTTTGAAGAGCATTACAAGATTAGATCGAATATAGAATTACTCATCCAGGATTACTCCAGAAAACCAGTTCCACCAATAACTTATAAGTTCCTGACTCAATATAAGACTCCATTGAAACCAGATCAAGAGTATCTGCTTACCATAAATATTATAAATTACTTGCTATCATATACATGTAAGCAGCTGGATTTGTTACAAAGATTACCATACATTGCCATCCTCAACCCAAAGATTGAACAAACATATTCGCTATATTTAAAAACATTGAAGTCTCTACTATCTATTAATTTCCCGCATGACCTTTATAATAGTGAGAAGAACCTTGGTCTCATGAATCAATTTTTAAACGACCATCAGGATACCCTGGTGACTTTATCCGATGGCCTTCAGGAAATAATCGAATTGTATCCACGTGAATCCGTATTTGAATTCCTGAATCAACATTTAAGGAATCGTATATCAATGAAATTACTAGTGACACATTATATCAATCTTGTCTCGATAGTAGATAAATCAACACAGTGCAGTATGATTGGGATCATTCATAGAGATTTAAAGGTGTCTGATTTCATCAATCAGATTTATGATTTCGTAAACGACCTCTGTGTCTTGAAATATGATAATTCCATGGTTGGAATTAATTATATAGTTGGTGAGGACATTTGTTTCTCTTGTATTCCCATCATAGTGGAGTATACAATGACCGAAATATTGAAGAATTCGATGAGGGCCACTATAGAAAGTGGTGGTAAAAAACCCATTGAGATAAGTTTGTTCAAGGAGAATGCTAACGAGCTAGTCATCAGAGTCAGAGACTACGGAGGTGGAATCCCATCCTTTGTTGAATCCAAGATTTTTGATTATTCATATTCCAGTGCAAAGGAGCAAGAGATGGAAAATGAAGCGATGCGGGAAATGAGTGAAGAGAAAGCCAAAGAAATAAACAGTAATGAAGATATGATGTTACCGGGTCAACAAGTTAATAACATTGCTGGAATGGGTTTCGGGCTACCGTTATGTAAGACATATCTCGAATTATTTGGTGGGAAAATTGACATTCAGAGTCTTCACGGCTTGGGCACTGATGTTTACGTAAAACTCACTGGGCCCTCTGAAGATATGTTCAAGGGAGATTAGGTATCTCTACAGTAGCTTCTAAGACTAATACAGTCGTTGCATAAAGTATGAATGTAGGTTTCTATGGCATCGCACCCATTTTTATCATTCTGCACTTTTCGTGAGTTCATTCTACGATTTTATTGCACGCAATAATACAGAAAAAATATTGATTCGATTTTACACTTCTAGTACATATTATAACCACTCCGTATATAAAGACCATTTAATATTCATATCACCAACTCGTTTGCATTTTCATTAGCATAATGAAAGGTTCAATTCCCAGAGAAATGCGTATTCCTACTGAGCAAGTACAGACAATTCATCAACAAAAGTTGAGGACATTACTCAACAATGTTGAAAAGTTTGATAAATTATTTATTATTCTAGCAGTCGCTATTCTTATCTTCTACAAGTTCACTACCAAGTACAAGACTAAGTATACCCCCGAATCTGATGATGATGAAGAAGAGATTAATGAGGAAAGGAAAATCAAGAAGGCCTTGGTTGCAGGCAAATTCTTTCAATATCCACTGATTGAAAGAATTAACTTGACTTCTGATTCCGCGATCTTCAAATTTGGCTTGCCATCAGCAGAGCATGTTCTAGGATTACCTGTTGGTCAACATATCAGTATCAGAGCCAATATTGATGGTAAGGACGTGATGAGATCATACACTCCGATTTCTTTGGATACGGACTCTTTCGGATTCTTCGAATTGTTAGTCAAGGTTTATCCAAATGGTAACATCTCAAAGTTTATTGGAGATTTGAAAATTGGAGATATGATTAATGTCACCGGTCCTCAAGGTGGTTATAATTACGAAAGAAATTGTCGCAAGAAAATCGGTATGATCGCTGGTGGGACTGGTATTACTCCAATGTATCAAATTATGAAGACTATTGCTATGGATGATAAAGATACCACTGAAATTTCTTTGATCTATGGTAACACGCATGAAAAAGAGATTTTATTGAAGAAGGAACTTGATGAGCTTATTGCCAAAAAACCAAACCAGTTCAAGATTTACTACTTATTGGATCATGTCGAAAGAGATGATTGGGAAGGTGGGAAAGGTTATGTCACTCTTGAAATTATGAAAGAACATTTAGCTAATCCAACTGATGAAGGAACTCAATTATTGTTGTGTGGTCCTCCAAGAATGGTTTCTTCAGCAAAGAGAATGGCGGTTGCAATGGGTTACACCAAAGGTAGGCCACCATCTAAAATGGATGACCAAATCTTTTCATTTTAGAGTTGGCCAAATATTGTATAATTGGTACAGTAGCAGCATTAAGAATAATGCTAAGATAATTATAGCAATGTGTTAGAATAATATTAAAATGTATATAGACTGTGAAGCCTTAATAATTCAAATGCCTCATGTCGTTAAAAACGAATGCCATTTTTGCTGCGCGCAGAATGAAAATCGAATGTTAACATGAAAACAGATGTTTTCAACACATACAGTGCTATTTACTTTAGCACTATTGCTTTAATAAAACCTCGAAATTTAATCATTGATTACAAATATTCGATAGTAGCAGCTACCGCTCCTTTTGACCTCATTTTGTATTGAAACAGCTGTGAAAAATTAAAAATACTTCCAAGTCAATGACCTCAGTTCCCGTTAAGAAAGCGTTAGCTGCATTATTACGTGATCCAGGTAACTCCAACTGTGCTGATTGTAAGACTCAATCCCATCCACGTTGGGCTTCCTGGTCCCTTGGTGTTTTTATTTGTATCAAATGTGCAGGTATTCACAGATCCCTCGGGACTCATATTTCCAAGGTAAAATCTGTTGATTTGGATACGTGGAAGGAAGAACATTTAGAGATGCTGATAAAGATGAAAAATAATGATAATGCTAATTCCATCTATGAATCCAAATTAGACCCAAAAATTGTGGAAAGTTTAAGGAAAAATTTATTAGATACTAATAAATTGACCAATTTTATTAGAGCTAAATATGAACAAAAGAAATGGCTTGGAGAACCTAAGGCGATTTCCAATGACTCTAATGTTGCTATTATTGCCAATAATGAGAATGAGGACTTGCTCTTTGGCCTAACGAATAACAATAAAACTACTTCGGGCAGTAGTAGCTCCACATCATCTCCACAACCACCCAAATTACCAAGTAAGGACCACAGCAACAATAACGCCAGTAGTCTATTGAATTTGGAGAAGGTTTCGTCATCTATATCAGCAAGTACGAACACTTCTAACACATCGAACGCTAACTCTGTTAATCAAAGACCAGATTTAAAGAAATCTATTTTATCATTATACTCAAAATCCAACACAACCATGAGAAATAACAATAGCAGTTCCACTATGAATATCAATCAAACTCCAAACATGATGTCATCTAGTTTCTCAATGGCTAATGCATCCAACATGTCATCCTCCTCATCATTCAACAGTAACAATAACAGTAACAATAACAACGTTAACAACTCTAACGTGTCTCTGGAAGATAATGAGCTGTTCAAGAATGTATGGTCATAGTTATTATATATGCATAAATCTGTATATACAAGGTACTTTTTGCAAACGAAACAGTAACGCACTTTTGTTTATAACTACCGAATGTGTATGTCCATGTAAACTAAATAAAGCAACATAAAAAAATACAATCCTAGTAGATTTAAAATCATAGGGGGTATCGTTATTGAATTTTACTCAGTCAATGAGATTTTTATATATTTTATTTGATTGTTATTGTATACGTGTTTTGTTATATATGATATGGTGGTCATATTAAATGAGTTAAAAATTATTAATCTTAGTTGGGAATGAATGAATGTTATTAAATTTAATGAACGTCATGTTAGGAGCAAATTACCCCAATGTTGTATGGTTGAAGTATCTGTATGGCAGTAACTTATTGTAGCAGTGGGACGTAGAACTTTTCCTTGTTCATCACCTTTCTGTGAGCACCATAGTAGCATACGAAGAAGACGAAAAAGACGTACATTAAAACCTTTAAATCTTGGATCATTGCGTATTTGTCTGGTTGTTTAATTGATTGATATGAGAATTGAGTTTGCTTAGTTTAATTATATAATCTGATAAAGGAAGAATGAATTATATAAAGATAAATCTTCAGATCGCGAATCTGTCACAACTCTCTGTTTATATATCCTGGTTCAGGAATTGACAATAGCTTTCTCCAATTGAGAAATTTCTCGTTTTGGATTTGTAATTGGATTCTAGTCTGTTGTTGCTGCAGGAAAACAAAATTATTACCGCTGATGGGCAACACTCAAGTAAAAAAGAATACATAACAAACAGAAACTTGCGTAGGTAAGTCACATTAGGGATTCCCAAACCCTTTTTTGCCTATCTCAGTGGCATATCAATACCTAGGTTTTCTATCGAGCCTGGTAAATCCCAGAGCGGAGTTTTGGCGCACTATGAAATTTTGAGAGAATAAATAATTTTTTCTGCAAGTATCAAGAGCGATACAGTATTAAAAACCTCTCTGAACTATAAGACCATTGGCGGATATTTCGGTATTCCTCTCCATTCTAGACCGAAAATTAGGAGAGACCTGAATTACTGTCAACAAACGTAAGTTTTATACGTATTGTCTCAGTTGGTTATTCCGAGAAGTTAGTCAACCGGATAGCCTCATACGGAAAAACCAAACAAGTCACGCAGCTAATAAAATCGGTGAGGTACTGCGGATCCTTTTTGGAATTCCAAAATTTCAAAATAGACGGATTTTTGAAGGAGAAGAGTAGGTACAAACAGATATTCACGTGCCAGAGAGTCTTATAAAGGAGGAATCCAGGGCTCGACCTTCGCGCGATTTTTTTGTAACTATAAGTTTCTCCCTATCGGTGCGATAGAAAGATTAACGCATCTACCACGGCGAAGTATAGGCAGGAGCATAGGAGGGAAGTACCTCATTTGGAAATCTGGGGACTTAGTATATAATTAATAAGTGTGATTTTGTGTATGTAAGACGGTGATGCCCGATGGCGAAAGAAGGCACAGGCAGGGCTGATATGGAGTCGATATCTAGCAGTGACAATCTAGCCAAGGTATTTTTTTCCAAAGAGGTTGTGGCCTGTTTCCTAATCACACATGAAAGGGGCTCTCCGCTATGATTCAATTGTGGATTGATGTTTCTTATCACATGAGCTTATGTAAAGGATCGAGACGGAGAATTCAATTAATACTTGATGAAGTAATTTGTACTTAGGGATTAAAAAAAGGGGGGGAAGCGACAATGCCTGAAATAGGTCCCAGTTCGGTACTTTCTTAACAATTTTCATAAAGTTCTATTAATGATATCATGGTATTACAACTATATCGCCGCTAGTGCTAATTTCTTTGTCCTATACGGCAAAAGGGCTTCTATAGTCATTACTATTCTGAAAGGGGTATTGGTTCTTTGCACTAATTAAGATATCGTTACTATCAAAATTATTGAACGTTGAACTATTTTTTCCACGATTCTTGTTTTTGCAGAAGTTAAAGATATTACTCTCACCATCATCAGCATCGGAATCCATTTCTCCAAGTAAAGAACTAATACTCTTCTTTATAGCTCTGTTTTCCCTTGTGCTTCTTGAACGATTGTTTTCATTTGAAATGCTCCAGTTTTGAAAGCCCTCTTGGATTTTCTTCATCTGAGGATCACTATCTTCTTCTTCTTCTTCTTCATCATCATCTAGGAATTCATTGTCTTCGTTAACCACCGATCTCATCTTATAATTTTCACCATTGTTATTATCCCAAAACTCTAATCTGTGCTTATAATCAGAGCTGTGTGTCTCATAACTTAGACAGAACTCCACATTGATTGAATTCTTGACACAATTCAAATTGTTGTCATTTATAAGATCGGTTAAATTATTAATCTTAAATTCAAAGATATCAAATTTATAGTCATCATCAGTCGATTCGTTTACATAGGTATTATCCTTATCATCATCTGCACTACTGACATATGTGGCACATACCTCTGTGAAACTACTCCATCTATCAAACGTATATCTTATTTTAACAGATTTGTCAAAATAGATATTCTTAACGAACAATTTCCCAGATATATAATAATCCCATTTATTATTATACACCTTTTCACTGACTAACTGAAGACTCTGTAAGATTAAATAATTTTTCAGACCATTGACAAAATAATTTAACTTGAGATTCCTAATATCATCCAAATAATCTAACACTGCAAAGTTCAAATCATAGAACCCATTTCTTTCAATATCCTCGGTTATCTCATCATCACCGGAAAGAAAATCCTTTTCATAAAAATCGAGATTAACTCTCCTTAACGGAACAGTTCTATCGAAATTGACATTGACGTCAATCTTATCCTCATTATTGATACAACTAGGTCTATCATCCACTTTATAAAGTTTGAGGGGACTCTTCGTGTCAAAATGTACACTCTTGGATCTTCTAGTTCTGATATCCGGACTACGAAAAGAAGACTTTGTCCTCATGTTGGACTTGATAATGAAAGGTGCCGACTTGGACCTCGAGTGTGTATTGAGTCTCTTGTTAGTCTCTGTATTTTGTCTCTTCAACAAGTCCTCCGCCTCTGTCATCTTGCATTCGTCGAGTCTCTTTGGTCTGGTTAGAAATTGCATGGAGTTTAAGTTTGAGTGGGAACGAAGGTGATGACGGGTTATACCTTTAGTACTTTCACCCTGAATTTGAGCTCTTTCATCTTTCACAGGTGAATTTAAAATGTACATATGGCTTAGTAGTGTGTTGTTGGGAAGTGATTCACTGAGGATATGGGTAATTGACGAATGCTTTTTTCAGATTTATGTTTTGTAATGCAAATATTTATTAATATATACGAGATTGTTACTTAACCCCTTCGAGATCTGTGCTGGGGGGTGGATGATGTTTTCTTTTCGAGAACAGCCCCGCGAAGGGGAAAAATCCACCCCACGCCTGTGCATCGTAAGTATTCGTGCTACTATATAGATGAAGTCACTGCTGACACGATGTGCAGAACCTTGTACAGATTCGAGTGAGGTGTCTTGCGTACGGGTAGCGCCTGCTATTTGGTTATAGTGTTTTGTAACGATCATGAGATTTTCTATGTGGCGCTGGTCTCTGTATCGTCAAATTGGTACATCTTGACGCAACCCATCTCATCACCACAGAAAAATTCAGAATCACCAATAGCCACACAAGCGATTGGTGAAATCTTATCTGAGGTGGGATCATTCTCTGTGGAGTCACCTAGTTTTTGTAAACGTTTACCTTGGAACGTATGCATACATTTCCCACTTTCTAAATCCCAAATCTTGATTGACCCATCGTGGGACCCACTAATTATTCTGAAATTATCAGCGGCGATATCCCAAACACCCTCAACGTGACCGAATTGGGTTCTGATGCATTTACCTGTTCTAACGTCCCATAATTTGATTGTATTGTCCAAGGAACAAGAGAGTAAATGTGTTGGGTATGGAATTTTGGGATCTAATGGTGTCTGTTCGACCTCTGAAGCCTCTGTAGAACATGTTGAGTTAGTTATATTATCATCCGTTACTAAATTATCCAAATCGATGATGTTGAGGGGGATAACTTTTTGGACTTGTCCCACATGTCCCGTGAATACCTTGAGACATGTATTTGTTCTAATATCCCACATTCTAATCGTTGTATCGTCGCTACAACTGAAACAACTGAAACTCTTAGGATGTAATTTAACACAGTTGACCCACTCGGTATGACCTCTTAGTGTATAACAAGTTCTGGATTCAATATGCCATACTTTAACTGTTTTATCTGCGCTACCGGATACAATTATCTTTTTAAAGGAGTCCACACTCATCACACTGTCTGTGTGGCCCCTGTATGTTGAGATGCATTCACCAGTGGCGTAATTCCATATCCTGATTGTCTTATCTAGGGATCCCGTAATCAATTTTTGATCATCGAAGTAGAGACACTTAACACCGTCTGCATGACCACTAAGTCTCCTTATCATCTTGCCCGATTTCCTATCCCACAGAGCAATCGTTGCATCGTAAGAACCAGTGAATAAAAATCTGTAATTGAATTGGAGGGAAAGCACCCCGTCCATGTGGCCCTTGAACTCCGTGACGTGACAAACACCATTTCTCCAATTCCATTCCACTTTGAATCTGTCCCTATAGATTACCTTCCATGGGTTCTTGATCTGTCTTTGGAAGTTATTTTTCATTTGAAGCAAAGGAAGGCCCCAGCCACAGTTCGGACATTTCTTATCAATATGTTGTTTGCACATGTGATACCAAATTCTGTTATCGTTAGCTAGATGATTCCATTTGTGACACACTAGCATGGAGTTACAAAGGGATTGACAGTCCAAATAAGAAAGGACCTTGAGAGATAGTTCTTGAGGTAAAATGGAGATGAAGTCTATCTTTAACATTGATTTGACTTGGGTGGATACATATGATAGTTGTGGGAAACATGATGCAGCGAGTAGTCCGTCGAGGATAAGTTTTCGTGTCTTGTCAGGACTCTTGTTGAATTTTGAGATGATGTGATGGATCTCCGATTGTTCCTGTATGGGTAGTTTTGATATTTGTGTATTTATCTCTTTGAACCGTTCACGGTCCTGATTGTAACATCCTGTATGTGTTGGAGAGGTTTGAATCTCTGGGTTATGCCTGTAGCAAAATTTTGTGAAGTTGTAGGACGGCAGGGAGAGCGGTTTATGCTGTGATGATGGCTTCAACGAGTTGAGCTGTTGATCCAGATGCGATAATTTTGGTTGTTTCGTTACTTGTTGTTCTTCCGCCTCTATTATCTCCTGAAGAGTTCTTTTATTAGTGGAGTTCACATTACTGTCATTGCCATTAGTGTCATTGGCTACATTACTTGTAGTATTGGGTGGTTCCAGTGTATTACTTGGCTGTTGCAAACTCATGGGATGGGGGTATGTATGTATTTATGAATCGTGACTATCGACTCTCCTAATGGGGGTGGGACTAATGGATCTGTATGGTTTATAACTGGTATATCTCACCATCGTTGTTGTAGCAGTGTGTTATATAATCTACGGCGAAGTTGTATCCACAGTTTGTATCCGGGTAAGTGTGGTTTACACGTCAAATATCGGTGTCACGTGACAGAGACAACCCCGATTTCTGTGCAAATAAATTCCAGTATAATTTCTATAAAGTGTATTTTATTCTTTTTTGAAGTTGCTTGTCTTTTTATTGCGGTAGATAAACAATAAAATACAGAACTGGAGTTGGATCGGTGTTTCTACGCTCTTTCGTAACTGTGTGTTCCTTTATGGCTGTGCCACCAGCACTGTGGACTATCCACTCTTACATTACACACTCTGGTAATCTCTCCACCCACCTCACTCCCATATACAATATATCTCTACATAAAACATATAATATTTGGAAAGATTCAGGCACTTTTATCCCACTCCCACACGTGACCGTTTTTTTTTTTTAATTTCATCCCGCACCAAAAGAAATGCACGAATCTGTCAATTTACAGCCAAGGCGATGCATGTTGCAAATGCATTGACACAAATCAACAATCAGATTTCAGTTTCTCTTTTACTATGAACCTCTTCTTCTTGCTCTTTGTTCATTTTTCTCAACTTATATTAACTAATATTACCGATTTCTTATCGCTCTTTTCTCATTTCTAATCAAATATACAACCATCTCTAGATCTTACAGGCACGTGCAACACAACAGCATGAAGTTTGATGAACACATACAGGAATCCGCAATCCCAGAATGGAGAGATAAATACATTGATTACAAGCTGGGCAAGAAGAAACTTAAATATCACTATGGTAAGCTTCCCTTAGATCCAACTTTGCACCAACATCATCGTCATCATCATCATCATCATCATCATTCGCAACACGAAGAAGATGATATCGATACTCAGTCCTCAAATTCGATGGATTCCATGAAGTCCCATGCGCAAAATACATCACATCTAGCACAGTTGAGGAAAAGTAATTATAGTGCACACTCAATGGAGTCCATTTCGTCATTGGTGCGAACATCATCTACACAGGGGATCGCTGCGCTAAACAATACAAGAAAGAGACAACAACCGGTATCTGGTCAGGGCTCACTTCCCTCAAACACAACAGCAAAACAGTGTAAAGATAAACCAAAGGAACCACAATATTCACAGTTTCAAAAGGATGCTATAAAGGAATTCATTGAAAATTGGCTCATTGGAGAACAATTGAATAAATGTAACGAGTTTTATCTCTGGTTGTTAGATGAATGTAATGAAAAATTTAACACTTTACAATCACAGGTTAAGATTTATAACTTGCAAAAATCTGGGTACGCTAGAGATACTCATCAAGAACATCATGAAGATATTGATCCACTTTGCAAACATACAGATGATACGCAACCAAACACATATGGTTCGCTTCCAGAGACAGACCTTGACGCAGGACAAGATTCTCCATTGGTTAAAAATTCTGATGAGGAGATAATGTCCCTAACTCTGAGATCATATCGTGCGACAATCAAGGAAAGGTTCGCGGATTTCCTCACTCGTAATAATCTGATGCCTTCTTGGCCACAAAGATCATTCAAGAGTATCACTCATATCCCACAGAGAGCACCATTACCATCTCCATCTTCCTCCCTATCACTTTCAACCCTTACAACTGCTCAACAACAACAACCTAGCCATTTTCAATTTCAATCAAATATGGATCCATCTAAGGAAACTTTTGCCTATGATCTATCGCTCCTCTCATCAGTCATTACAATCTCACGTGCTCAGAAGCTTCTATCAGACGCAATCATTGAATACTATTTATACCTCCAGTTAGTAAAGACATTTCGTGATTTGAACGTCACTGGGTTTCGTAAGATGTGTAAGAAATTTGACAAGACTTTACATACAAATGAATCCCCCAAATTCATGAAATACGCAAAGGATAACTTTTCTTTGTTTAAACATGTATCCCATAACGTTCATTTGATGACTCAACAGATGCAAAGAACTGCTTCATACCAGATTCTAACAGATTTAGTACCAAATAATCCAAGGGATGATCCCTTGTTATGGTGGGAGACAAAAGTCAAAGCTTGGTACGTTAAGGATTTAACAAACTCACCAAAGGCTATGAAGCGTAATAACAAGAAATTGAAAAAGATTATGGTTCAATATACATTAAATGAACAAATGATTCATAGAAATAATAGAGCCATTATGCAAATGACCACCTCAGGACTTTTCATCGGATTTGCTGCATGTCTGTTCCTTTACACAATTTATTCCTCCTTTGTATCCTCACCTTTGTCATACACCAGAAAGATTTTGTTCCCATTGTGGGGTGGGTGGCATATGACCTTGATCATGGCCTTATTATTTCAATTCAATTGTTTTATTTGGCATCGTACAGGTGTTAATTATCGTTTCATCATGTATGGTGAAATTAAACCACGTACAGGTACTGAACTATTTAACAACGATTTTGCTACATGTGGAATCTCTCTAAAACTTTATTACGTCTCATATTTCGTTCTGGTTGGAACCGTATATGCTGCCCTAAGTTTTTATTTCCAACATCTAAGTCCCTGGAGTTTCTTCTGTATGATCACTACTGCTATCTTATTCTTCTCACCCTCATTCAATGTCTTACCTTATTGGGATAAGATTAAGGAGACAAGAAATTGGTTGATCGTTAGATTCATTAGATTATCCCTATCGGGTCTATACCCAGTTGAATTTGGTGATTTCTTCCTCGGTGATTTGATCTCCTCCTTAACTTACTCTGTCTCTGATATCGCAATGTTCGCATGTATTTATTCTTCAAACGAACAAGGTCTCTGTGGTTCGTCACATTCAAAGTCAATGGGTGTCCTCTCTGCAATCCCTTCATACTGGAGAATGATGCAATGTATTCGAAGATTTGCTGATTCAGGTGATTGGTTTCCACATTTGATCAATGGGTTCAAATACGCTTTCGGTGTCGCATACAACGCCATGCTTTGTGTATATAGATTAAACCCAGAGGTCGAAAGTTTTCGTACCTATTTTATTATTGTCTCAACGATGAACTCAGTACTTACTTCCATTTGGGATATTGTCATTGATTGGTCCTTGTTTCAACCTTCACAGACTAACCTTTTTTTAAGAGACGATTTATACTTGGCAGGTAAGAGAAACTGGGAGGATGGTTCTTACTCCAGAAAGGGTAAATCCTTTTATTATTTTGCCATGATGTGGAATGTGTTAATTCGTTTCCAATGGATCCTTTATGCCATCGCACCATCCAATATCCAACAATCTGCAAAAACCTCTTTCCTTCTTGCATTTACTGAAGTACTAAGAAGATTCATTTGGGTCATTCTTCGTGTGGAGAACGAACATGTTGCCAATGTCAACTTATTCAAGGTCACTGGTGACGCACCATTACCATATCCAGTAATTGTAGAACAAACCCCAACAGATTACGAGATGAATTCACAAAGATCACAATCGATCAGGCACACATCTGGTGACTCCGTCAACTCAATGCTTAAACATATTAACGAGGAATTCCCCGAACCATCAAGTGCCTATCATTCATTGGCTAGAAGAAAGACTACCATCTTTGGCAATCTGCAAAATTCGATCCCCTGGGCTCACTCTATGGATTTCCAAAGACCGGTAGCGGTACCTTTGGGTCACGAGGATGATGAGGGGTACGAGAGTGGATACGCATCTAGTGAACGTTATTTTGAAAGTGATACAGAGAGTGAGATGGGTGTTTAATCCTGTTTTCGTATCTTATTTATTATTATAGAATTGTTATTTTTATTTTCATATATATATATATAACCCAATACAAATTGTATATATTGTTTAGAAATCTTTCCTTGGTATTTCTTGGTTCAATATTCACCTTTCTCAATTATTTACAGCAATTGATGGTTGCCCATAACAGAAAACGATAAATCATATGTTTTATTTACATAGATATACACATATATATTTTTTTTCATTATGTATCTCATTATTATACAGTGGAGAATTCTTGGACCTTAGCGTAACTAGGTGGATGTAACCCACGATATACAGCCTTGGCGACCCAAACCGGCAACACAGAAATTAATAAAGTGACCAATAACTCACCATAAAATTTCAATGTCATCATATATGCAAAATCAAAATAATCACCAAGGAATGGAACAGAGATCACATAAAAGGCCAATGTAAAAATTTCAGTGAGGGCCATTATCTTATTCCATGTATGTATCTCTAAGGCAACCATAGTTAATTCATTTAATACTAATGCAGTAAAACTAATAGCAACCATCTTAGTGAAATCAATTGGTAAAACACTAGTGAAAGCCTGTGAAAATCCTTGAATGATACAACCTTGGAATAATGATAATGCACACCACACAAAAAAGGTCTTGTAAGACAAACTCTTCCCTTCGGTCAATTCCTTGTATAATTCAGGGTAAATCTTAGTCAAAGATTCTTCAATATCATGATCTAAAGTTAATGAGAAAACAGGCATCATTGTGTAACATGTAGCGTAACCAACCATTAACCAACCTTGGTACAAGGCAATAGGTTCAAACTGAGAACAAATAGAAAAGACCGCTTGACATATGGCAATTATTAAACCTCTATGCATAACAAATTGTGCCAATTTGGCAGATCTTTTGTATGAGTTTCTGCCATGCCATAACAAGAGTTCGGTTAAATGACAGAATTGAGTAATGGAAAAATCAGCAGCCAAAGAGGCTTGTCTACCTTCTTTACCAACGATACCAACACCAACATCCGCGGATTGAATCATACTAACATCATTACCACCATCACCGATACAGCACACTCTCTTACCTGTAATTTCACGAATAATCAAAGCAACATCAGCTTTCTGTTGTGGCGTGCAACGACAAGCAATAACAGTTGGTAAATTGATTGCAACATCAAAGAACTCTTCCCTGTAGTAATGTAAATACATACCCAAAGATTCACCATCGATTAACAGGCATGCATTTCTGTTGACCTTCAAATATTCCAGCTGGTTCAGTGCACCTTCTGGTTTTGACAATTTAGTAATGATATGAACGTATTGTCCTCTTGCAATTAGTTTTGCACTAATAGAGACACAACGGGCAGTTTCAACTTTATCACCAGTTAACATCCAAATCTTGATGCCGGCGTTTCTCAATAATTCAATAGATGATTTGACATCCTTTTGTAATTTATCTTCAACACCAGTTAAACCAAGTAATTCCAAGTCATGTTCCAAAAATTTAGTTACAACAGAGCTCATTTGTTGATCACGGTTAAGCATGGATAAAGAAGCCGCTTCGTAATCCTTTTGGAACTGTTCATAAACTTTTTTGGTTAGTTTTTTACGACCAACTACCAATGTTCTCAAACCTTCACGGGCCATATTTCCAGTTTCTTCTTCCAACCAATCATTGCTTTCCACGATCTTCGTCATAACTGTATCAGCACCTTTTTCAAAAAACCAATATTCGTCTAGTCTATCGTCATGAACAATAATACCCATACGTTTGGTATCAGAATTGAATGGGAAAACTTGCAATACTTGAAAGTTCAAAGTAGCACCAGATTTACTATGAAGCAAAGTTATGGTATGGCGGTCCCTCTTAAAAAGTGATAAACCAACCGATTCAGTAAACTTAACAATAGCAATTTCATCAGGAGAAGCTGCCTGGTAGGTGATTTCATCATCTTCAAATGTCGGAGTAACATTATGACAAACAGCTAAAGCTACGATCATGTCACGCACTCTATTGGCCATGTCTTTTCTTGTAGTTGCTTGATTGTTATTTGGTGTTTTACCGTTTGTATCAACCAAATCATCGACATACTCGGTAACAATGTCAATAGTTTCTGCGCTGTAAGAAACAGTGCCTAAATGAATCTTTTTCAAAACCATATCGTTTTGAGTCAGAGTACCAGTTTTATCGCTTAATAGATATTCGATACGACCTAAATCTTCTGGGATTGTACTTGTTCTTACAATTGTTTCTGGAATTGTTTTATCATGTTGGATTTGGTAAGCATAAACGGACTTGGCCAAATCCAAATTTACTCTTAAGGAAACAGGGATAATTGTGGAGAAAAGAATTAAATATCTCATGATGTCAACATACCAATCAGCATTGTTAAACCCGGCAAAGACGACTAACAACACAGATAATAAGAAGACACAAGCACATAAAATCTTAGAAATGTTATTAATTTCAATTTCCAATAAACCTGTCTTTACAGTAGCGGTCGTCGTGTTCATAGCTTGCCTAGTATCCTTACCAGTGTATACAACACAACCAATGCAATGGCCACTGGAAGCTAAGACGGTGTTTGCCCATAGTGTATTATCAATGGTCAATGGGGTGGAAGTTGAATCCTTATAAGTTAATTTACCCAAAAATTTATGGATAGATTTTTCAGGAGCAGATGCGACAATGCTAATTTTGTTTAATAAATCATTATCTGTTAAGTTTTGAGTCAATGCAGGAGCCACTCTTAACTTCCAATCAGTCTCACCATCCAATTGATCCGTCTTGATGAATGTTTCACCTGATGGTTCACTCGATTGTAAAAGAACTAAATCAGCGGGGACTCGCGAACCCTTATCTAGCTTTATAAGATCACCGACTTTGAGATCTTTACTTTGGACTGGTCTGGATTTATCAAGGACTTGGTATAATTCACTGTTTGCTTCCTTGTCACGCCTCCTTCTTTGGACGTCATCCATAGCTTCTTTTGTCATTGTAACTGTAAGAACGAACGCAAGCGGAACTACATAGGATGATAAATAACCTATTCTGAGTGCTGGAACCGCCTGAGATAATGCAACAATTAGAAAATATAAGTTGTAAAAAAATTTGAACTGTTCATATAATAACGTTGGTACAAATGTTAGTGCATTATATTTGGCATTGGAAACTTCGTTAGATGGATATCTGTTTCTATCATATATTGGAGTAGTATCGGGATGGATTTCTCTTTCAGAAAGTGCTTCATCATTAGACATTGGATCACCTAATCTCAAGCGATTTGAAGTTGTGACGTTTCTAACTAACTGTGATAGTTTTTTCATGAAGTCGCTGGACGATACTGTTCTCGGAATTGTATTGAACCCTGTCGAATCCCCAACAGAATCTTGCATCAGTGGTTGGGTATCTTTGCCAAACGAATGTCTTTGGCCATTACTATTTAATGTATCATGGTCGCCAAGAGTTCTCATTTCAAAGTTTTCCCTATTATTTGCAATTGATTTGCGGCTATGAGAGTCCTGGTTATTAATTTCTATATTTTCTAAAGCCTTGTCAAATGAATTATCGAACTGAACGTCGAACGAATCCACACTGTTGTTTTTCTGGGTACTGTAACTGGGTCTATTATCAAATCTATTAGATCCAAAAGATGGGGAAAATGGCATTTGTTCTAAATTAGAGAAGGTATGTTATAATGAATCGAGGATATAAAATCAATATTAAAAAAGGGCAAGCAACAAGTTAATGGAATTAAAAAGTCAACGAAAAATTTCTAAAGACTTAGATCGTCTAATGTATATTGAAATCTATTACCCTAGTATTGAAAATTATCAAAATGTCTTTTTAGTCTATTACACGCACTTGATATATGGATCAAAATGCTATTTAGAGGTAGAAACCAGTTATGTATGTAGTCCCCACTGTGAACTCTATTGATCGGGATTGTCTACTAGGAAACTCCTATCTATATGTGTATTGATTGGGTAAGCCACCTATTAATTATACGTTGTTGTTTCGGCACAATAATGAAATTTACCCAGAGCGCCTACATGTCATTACCCGGATTCACAAACATTATACTATTAAATCAGAACTAGTGTATAATGTAATTATTTAAGTAGCACGTACATTGTTACATATGTGTGTATCATAGTATTATATTAAAGAAATTGAGGGATAATTGCAAATTGTGGAACATTTTCCTTTGGAAATTTTTGGTGGTAGTACTTCTGTGTTTCAAACGCCGATACGCTTAGACTTGATATGACCCATATTAAAGGCCACACGAACTCTTTGTTATATGCAACAAATGTTGCATATATGACAAGTTCATCAAAATAATGGGGGCAACAAACATACTTAAACAGTCTTTCCTTTGGTAAGGTATACTTAACTAATTTGGATAGTACTTTATGGTTCATGTATTGATCCCATGATGCAATAAGTAGTACCAAACCAGCCATTTTATTGAAGTCAGTAGATATTTCTCCATGTTTAAGTTTTAGATCCAATATCAAGTGCAAAACAGTGTAAAACCACAGACCTACAATGTAATGTGACCAACTCATTCTCGATTTTGCGGTATATTTGCTGACGTATAAAGTTTCGTACAACCTTCGTACTGAATGCAGTAAAAGCAACCATACTATTGGGTATTCAGGACACCTGGAGATTTCAAATAATGAAAGTATTGTGGAAATAATATAAAAATGTGAGAAGTGTGATTTTGGAACTGTAAAATGTATTATCTTGGATATTAGAGAAGGGTTTTCATTATCACAGTGCTGCTTTAGCGTTTTACCATACTCTAAAAAGTCAGGCAAAAATAGTTTAGCAATTATTAATGAAATTAGTCCTGCAACAAAAGAAACCCTATATGCAGTTATAACGCATCGTATTAAAAGATTAGCTAGCATTGATGGATGTTTCTTAATCGTTATTGTTCATTAGAGTCCTCTGTGGTAATATATTAAATAAAATAGGTAATGACTTTGCAAAGTTGGAATTATAGAATGATGATCTATAAGTTGCAATATTAACCTTTAATTCTTCAATGTTTTCAGAATTTGACATACCGTTAATCAGCGCGAAAAAAAATTCGGATCACTAAAATTTCTTGAAACAATTAGAACAATTCTAAACATTTCAGTAGATCCTGTTGCCATATGATTGAATGAATATTTTCATTATATAATTTCACTTAAATAATATCTAGTTACATGAAAGATATTTCTATTGCTTGTATTTTGAGCAAAAGGAGATGCAAGATGATTGGTTCTAACGGCCGGTATATTTAAGTTCTAACGGTCTTAGAATATTATAAACAATGAAGGCCCAAGAACCACCAAGCTCAAAACCTATGTCACCACCGTTTTTACCAATTAAACGACCAATTTCACCAGTCCAGTAAGTTTGGGACATACCTAAAGCAACACCAAAGGCTCCTACAATTAGAGCAGAAGTACCTGCATAACCAACGGGTAGCTTAGACGGATTGTTCCAGTCTTCTATATTGTAGCCACTAAATCCCTTTCTGTAAATAAAATGTTCAGAACAAGAGATAGCAATATAAATGGCTAAATAATAACCAATGGAATCCATGAAACTTTGCATGAACGTTTCGAAGTAGTAACAAGCAGGAATAGCGATCCCAACAGTAGCTGCATTACCAGCCATTGTCCAAGCAACTCTTGGGACCTTTGCAAAGGGACTCCATAATGCTTGAACAGATAAAGCAATAGTGTACATGTTTGGGATATTATTAGCAACAGTTGACATAGCTAACAAAACACAACAGAACTGACCAAAACCATGCAAAGAATCCGGAACAAGAACGGCATATGTTAAGCCACCGATGGAGTTTTTGTTGTAATAATCAGTCCATACCGGATCGTTCTTAGCTGCCGCAGCAACAGCAGCGCCAATGAACATTGTGAAGAATAATGGTAACGTCAAACCAACCATTAAAGAAAAGAAGATTTTGTACTTGCTTGTGTTTCTTGGCATATAAACTGTATAATCAGCTGCGTAGGTAGTCCAACCAGTTGCAAAACCAAAAACAGTACAACCGAATGATAGAACACCACCAGCAGTAGTTGGACCACCTCCCCATGCACCATTCGTAAACTTACCTGAGATAGACAAACGAGCAATGATGACAAAGAAGACAGCTAGATTTGGAACCCATGACCACTTTTCATAAGCGTGGATAACGTTGTAGCCAAAGAAGGTAACAAGGACAGTACAACCAACAATGATCAAACAACCAGCCCAAAGCGGACATTCATGTGGGACGTTAACCATATTTAATAATTGTGCTGAAGCAACGGTATTTACAATACCCCAACCAACACATGCAATAATATTAATAACTGAGAAGATTCTGGCAGTTATATTACCCAATAAAAATCTCGATAGAATCATTTGTCTCAAACCAAACTCAGCACCAAAGACAGAAAAGAATGCCACTGATAAAGTACCTAGAATATTAAAAAAAATAATGACTAATGCAGATGCACCAAAATTCAGACCATAGACCATTGGACCTAGACCACCAAGTGCATAAGCTGCAATAACCAAATTAGCAGAAAACCACATGGAAGCTGCATTGATGATAGAATCATCTGTCTTTTCCTCATCTGTAATTGGTTCCACACCCTTTGTCTCCGCATTCAAACTTCTGGCGAATCTACTTAAAAATGATAGCTGAACTTCCTCAATTTCCGCTTCTGACGTTTGCTCATCAAAATATGATGACTCTAGTGGAACGGTTTTGATATCTTGAGAGTTCTTTTCTAGGTCACTCATCTCGTAAATGCCATCTGAGTTGCTTGGGCCTTCATTCACGCCCCTATGGTTTAACTCAATAGACATCTATATGGTTGAGTGTAATATGTGTTTGTTTTAATGTTTCCCACACTTACTTGATATGTATAAACTTTTATATGTGAGGGATATTTTTCCAATATATTAAAATATAATGCAAATATATGGCAGGATAGGGTCTGGGATTTCGATCATATATAGATGTTTTAATGCCCAGGAAAAAAATTTTCCAGCTACTCGAATTTTTCAGACGTTCCTTTTTCCTTAGAGGCAATAAGAAAAGTGATGACTTTTCATAATAGACAAGGCGAGGCTTCGCTTAATAGTTAGATTATATGCCTACAGGATTTTAGGATTTCCATGGAACACTCACGCGGAATTTAAGATCTGGCATTCCATAAGAGATACAAATATCTCATGACATAGAATTCAATTTTTTCCTATTCTATTCTGGTGGTCATATATAGGTTTCTCAACGGTTTGGTCTAAAATTTAGTTGCTATTGTGAAAACAATTAGCTGATTATCTTGACCACTTCCTCGTTTAGTGAACTATGACGTGTAAAATGGACTTTGTCACTAAAATAAAAAAGTTGATAATATTTTCTTAAGATCCCAACCCTTTTAATATGCACCTTTTTCCTAAAATGTGCGTATTTTCTTTATGACAGTAATCCAGTGGTTTTAAACAGAGTTGAACTCTCACCCTTTACCTTAAACTCTCTAGCAGTTGTACAAAGTATGGTAAAATTATGCACTTAATTCATATCCATCCTATTATTAATTTTGGAACCGGTATCATTTGACTTTTCACTAAAGCCTGTGAATGTATATTGACAGCAATGCCGTTGATGATTGCCTCCATATGTCCACCCATATTTCACCTAGTGGATTCCAAGACCCAAATTAAACACAGTGACATAATTCTGTTTCACCTGTTATTGTCTCTTAGAGTTCTCCTAAATACAGGATAATCAAATAATAATTCATATTTTGAAATTACAGCGATTAATGTAGTTCATCCTAAAGATTCTTTAAAATGAGTTAGGGAGTTCGCTTTGCTATTTGTCTGTTTTCACAAACAGACAGGTCTTAGCCAAGAGTTTAAAAAACAAGATTTATATACTTTCTTATATGATTTACACTTTTCAATTTTGGTTAATATTCTTTCATAGCAAAATATCTGACTCCTGCAAAAAGAGTCCGATCGTTGTGGCGAGATTGATTAGGTAAAAAAATTCTTATCTAAAGTCCTTCAAAGAATAAATACAAACATAAATATTGATTGCTGCGGTATAGAATAATATTATAGGTACGAACTCACTCAGTTTTTGTACCGTTTATTACACATAGCATGATTGAAAACTCTGCTGGTTATTATGTGCGGAGATTTATCTCCACCTTGAATGATTACAAGAACAACGAATCATGGCTTATTCAAAATATTAGAATACTCTAATGAATAAGATATGTTTAAGATTATATCTAGATTTAAGTTTACTCTAAATGTTTTTTGGTGATATATTCTTGCAAAGTATTATTACTGCACAACATTTGTTTTGTGAGAGCATTTATGTTTCTCGACACTCCCCTTGGATTATTCATGTAAGATGTAAACTAATAGGCTGTAGAAAATCGCAAACAAATTCTTTAAAATAATCTAATTGGTTGTAATTGAACGTGGTATTTACATACATATTATTATTGATCACTCATTCGTGTTCCTTCACTAAAATTATTGACAACCTTTTTGTTGCTTTTCAGCTACATTGTGTAATCATACCCGAAAAAGGAGCGGATATATATAAACGACTTGATTTGTGATGAATTAAATGCTTGCTCTTTCCCTTTCATAGAAGATTAATTCGAAAGGAATCAATATCAATTCCATTCCATAATACCGATGTTTTTAAGAAACACCCTACTAAGAACTCCAACCATCAGAACTTTGACTACATTGACACCAGTGGCTACCAAGTTGGCTCCACCTGCCGCTGCTTCCTACTCTCAGGCTATGAAGGCTGGTGACTTGATTTATGTCTCTGGTCAAATACCATTTACCCCTGACAACAAGCCGGTTGAGGGTTCTATCTCCGATAAGACTCATCAAGTTTTCCAAAACGTCAAGAACATCCTGGAAGCCAGTAACTCTTCCTTAGACAGCATTGCGAAGGTCAATGTTTTCTTAGCTGATATGAACAACTTCAAGGAATTCAACACTGTTTTTGCTCAGTATTTCTCTACTCACAAGCCTGCTAGATCATGTGTCGCTGTTGCTGCCTTGCCATTAGGTGTTGACTTAGAAGTTGAAGTTATTGCTGTTGAAAAGAAATAAGACAATTATTGAATTTGCTTACAGATTACATTTTATATAAATTTTGTTCCACTCAAAGATATTGTATAACAGAGCTGAATCAATGATTATTTAATTAAACATATTATATTCAAATATACTTTTTCCATCCAAATGTTAATGATTCTTATTTCTCTAGTAAAAATATGCCTAAAACAAGAGATTCAGGTTTAGTAAGAGTTGATAATATTAGCTATTATGTACTCATATGAATATATTAATTAATTAAAGATCATATTGTATTATGGTAAGGTAATGGATGATAAGAACTTATTAAGTGTGTGACTGTTATATATTATTCTGTATGTGGTGTACGCATGTTACAAATATTTAAGTATATCATGTTGTGTGTGGGTGGTACGTTTTCTTTACAGATTTTGTTTTTGAAATTTGAATTACGAAAATTGAACAATACTCGGAAATTTTGAATTCCTTTTCTATACACAAACGCTGTACTCTCTTTGCTCTTGGATTGGATTGTAACAGATGGTGGGAAAACTTAGCCCAAGCTTCCCAGAATCCTTCCCCCCAAGTCTTACCTTCCAGACGGGAAATCCCAGAAACTCCCTTCCGAACCTCTCAGTTCTAGGCTGGATCGCAGTAGTCTCTTGCTTCACCCATCATCGATCACAATGTATGTACCGGAAATGGGTGGATCGATTACGAATTTTGCATGGTACCTAGACCTTGTCGTACTCTAAAATTTCTGTGTGTCGGTGAAATTTTAATTTTTCCTTAGTATTACTATTTATTAGGTAGTTTTAATTTAACTTTGGAGGAAAAGCTGAAATAGCAAGATAATATCAACCAAAGATGGCTCAACGTGTTACCTTTAGAAGAAGAAACCCATGTATGTTTAATTTATGAAATTTAGATTGTCAGAATGGCTGTTTGTGGTACTATTTCGATTATGATGTAATGATTTTCAAGAAGGAGTATACGAAGGATAGATGTATCGAACATAAAAATGAACTCCCCTTAATGTTTTAAAGGATATGAAAGAGTAATGAATATATTAGTTCCAATCTAGATGGATATATTATAATTTAAAGATTTATAAAAGGCTCACCAAAAATTAAATTTATGGCCATAGAAATGAAACCAAGTGATTTAGATACTATCCAATCCTATTCAAAGAAATTAGTGGAACTGTATCCCAACCATGAGACTTCAAGCTATTTATCAATCCTCGATATAAAAGACAACATTTTTTACTAACAAATACATTATAATCTATAATGATTATGAACATTTAATTAGACAACACCCGTTCTAACAAGATCAAGGTTGTTAAGACCCCAGGTGGTATCTTACGTGCTCAACACGTCAAGAAGTTAGCTACCAGACCAAAGTGTGGTGACTGTGGTATCTGTTTACCAGGTGTTTCCGCTTTAAGACCAAGACAATACGCTTCTGTTTCCAAGACTCAAAAGTCTGTTTCTAGAGCTTACGGTGGTTCCAGATGTGCCAACTGTGTCAAGGAAAGAATTGTCAGAGCTTTCTTAATTGAAGAACAAAAGATCGTCAAGAAGGTTGTCAAGGAACAAACTGAAGCTGCTAAGAAGGCTGAAGCCAAGGCTGCTAAGGGTAAGAAGAACTAAAGAAAATAAATATTTTTAACTAAATATATATATATACATTTTCTTTAATATCTCTTAAAACACTTTACACATTCTATAATCGAATATCTTAATAATTACTCCATTGTTATCATACAATTTATATATGTCGCTTGTTCCGCCTCAAGCAATCGTATGCAAAAAAAAGCCCGACATATAAGCAACACAACAATTGGCTCCTCAATGTGATATGAAAAGTTGTTAATCTAATGATTACTTAATAATAATTATTGTTGTTTGCGTAAATGTAATTTTTTATACGTTATATGTCTATAAATAACAATGATTGTGTATATATCTATCAAAAATATTTAGTGAAATGAATTGTTTTAAATGAGTTTTTTTGTTTTTGTTTTGAAGTGTGTTAGATGAATTACCACTTTAATAAGTCATCCTTAGCGTATAAGTAGTCAGAAAAGACTAATTCAACTTCATCGGTTTCTGGGTCGTAACCACCAACCTTAATGCATTCGTGGTTCTTGACAATGATGTCACAACCCTTTTCCTTTAAGAAATCTAAGTCGAAAGTGGTAGCAATACCAACGATCTTACAACCTGCGGCCTTACCAGCAAGGATACCAGCTGGGGCATCTTCGAAGACTACGACCTTAGATTTGGATGGGTCAGCTTCGTTAATTGGGTAACCTAAACCGTTTCTACCCTTTAAGTATGGTTCTGGGTGTGGCTTACCGTTCTTGACGTCACCAGCGGTGATGAAATATTCTGGTCTCTTGATGTTTAATAAATCGAACCACTTGTGAGCCATTTCAAAGGTACCAGAGGTAGCGACAGCCCATTTTTCCTTTGGAAGGGAGTTTAATTCGTTACATAATTTGACGGCACCTGGAACTTCAATGGAGTGTTCACCGAACTTGTCTGGGATAGAACCTTCTAATTCAGCGACGAACTTTTCATCAGCGAAATCTGGAGCAAACTTCTTGATGGCATCGAAGGTTCTCCAACCGTGAGAGATGTGAATAACGTGTTCAGCGTCAAAGTATGGCTTGTCCTTACCGAAATCTCTCCACATAGCAGCAATAGCTGGTTGAGAGATGATAATAGTACCATCGACATCGAATAAAGCAGCGTTAATCTTTAAAGATAAAGGTTTTTGAGTTGAAGCCATTGTTGTAATTGTGTGTGTGTGTGTGTGTTTGTAGTTGTTGATGGTTTTCTATAAATTATAAGTAGATAATAGAGAAAAGATAATGAATAGATTGTGTTTAATGATTAGATGTGTGACTTATATATAAATTTTATCTATTAGATAACTGATGATATGTTACCTGTAGAAGAAAAAAGAAAAAAAAAGCAATTCATCTTGCGCGAAAATTGTGGTGCTGCTTTTTTTGACCCACGCAAGAAAAATTTTGTCCATGCAGTGGCCAGAGGACATATTTGTTCCGGTTTTCTGAGGCACGTGAAGAAAATTTTTCTTGTAGTGTTTTTTATTTTTTTTCCCTCTGGCTCGTTTTCTTCGCTTACTTTTTTCTCAGAGAGGGGCGTGATCCTCGGAATAGTTTCTCCGGTATTAGTGTGACGCAGCAAATCTGAAATAGTGTAAGTGGGTGAGTGATGGCATGCCATTGAGTTACCAAATGTTTTATGTGTGCATCGTATACGTCCATGAGTTGTTCGAAGAGAAAAATATCAATTGACTATGCGAATGTGTATTGCCACGCCAGGGATTTGAATATCAAGGGAATGACTAAATTGATAAGATAAAATCGCTCAATGTGTTAGTATGACACATGTAATTGCTTTTTTTTTCCGCAGAGATTTACCTGGAATCTGCTAGGGGACGTGACCAAATCAAGGGCATTTCTGTTGTCCATCAGGCCCTATAGGCAAATCGAAGATGTTTCTTTACTGGTACAAGCGTCGGCTGATGAATGTGATTTTTGGCCCTATGAGACCCCTCAGACAGAACCGCAAGAGACAATAGAGGAAGACAAAAAAGAAAAGGTGTGGGACAAAATACATATGTGTGGTGCACGGGTGTGGTCAAGGTGCGTCTTTTTTTGTTTTAATTTTATTTTGGTAATTTGATTTGAGTGACGGAGTTTGTCCCATTCAGGAAATAGGGCAGTTTACTTAGCCCTGCATGATGTGGTGGAGGTATTAGAGAGAGAGTGTGTGGGCTTTGAGTTTTATATTGGGTCATCAGCACGTTGCGTGGGTCAGTCGCTGGCGATATGCGTGGGCTGAAAATGAAAATGAAAATTGGGCCAAACGAAGAAAAAATTGAGGGTCAATTTTGTCTCCTGGGTCAATTTTTTGCATTCCAGATGTTACCCGCCTGCAAGAAAGAACAGAAAAATAAAATGAGCGTCACAACTCGCAAAGAATACCCATACACCCCGGTCCCTTATTTTTCCACTATTGGGGTATGAGCCACACTATACACTCCGATAATGGAACTGTTAATCATCGGGACTTAACTAAAGGTAATGCTAGATTTTTTGAATCTTTTTTAATTTTTTTTTTTTTTTTAGAGGTTCATCTCACCCTTATCATAATAAATGAACCTCTTTTGAACTTTATCAATCTTTAAGTATAATTGAAGTTACACTATAATATATTTTTTCTGAAGTTTGCTCCCCGATTTAGCATCTCTGGTATAGCATTGAATCAATCATTCACTAATTCAAAAAGATATATAGTACACACCCGATATTCACTTCTTTTAACCATTTCTCCTAAAGATAACATCCCTTAGCATTCTCTGTTCAAAGAAGAAGAAAATAATAAAAAAAAAATATATTAGAACAAACCCTCCCAATTCTTTATATCAAAAGTAGTTCATTCTTTTTTGGAGTTCACTGTATTTCCTAGTTCAAAAGATATATAGATAGAAAGATATCAAAGCATCATTGTACTTGTTAAATACATTCTAAAAATAAAAAAAGAACAAGACAACAACAAACAATAAAGAACAAGACAAGCCTTAACTTAAAATTTTGTCACTCCTTCCAATTATAATTACCCAATCTTTCATAGGCATCTTCACTTTTTTTTAAAAAAAGATTTACATTACAGATTACCCTTTTTAAAAACAACTTTTTACAATATGAGCTTAAGTAGCGATCTCAATGGGTCCCCCACTTTCGCCACAAATACACTTAAGGATCATGAAAGTAATGGATCACATAGAAAGAGTCCCATAACTGATGATATGAAAAATAGCATATATGGTCAATCAAATGCATCATCAAATTCTAACCCAAGGTATAGTTTTAGTAATTCACAAATACCAACCGTATTATTAGTTAGAATTGATAATTTACCACCTGGAAAAAATTGGAAACAGATTAAATATTTAATAGGTGGTATCATACATCATTCAAATATTTTACAGGTAAAACTTCTACCGCCAATGACTTCCGTGGTCCCGCCTTTTATTACTTTACAAAGTTGTGTTGTCACTTTGAAAAACACTTTGAGTCAAGAAGCAATCAACGATTTATTAATGACATTGAACTCGTACCAATGGGACTATCATGATTTATTCGGATACATTATCCCCCAATTCAATCAATTCCCTCCTCAGGGACCATCACTAATGCCACCTCCAACCTTCAACATTCATGTAAATCCAATGATTAATGAATCTGAAGAGGTAGAAGCCAGAGATCAATTAACAACTCCTCTAACACCAGAGAATAGACCAATGCCAACAATTTACCCTTACAATTTTACATATAGTCAACAACCACTATCACCAACAGTTAAGGTTGGCGGTCCTTCACAAACAACTACAGGCTTTACTACTCCACCACCAATGCTGAGTGGCACTCCAACAAGTCCATACAATATGTTTCCCCCTCCAGGTCCCCCTCCTGCACAGGGTCCTCCAGGCGGTCCACCAGCAGGGTTTCCATTTATGCCACCTCCAGCATTCCGTCGCAGACATTATTATCATCAACCACCACCAACAACGGATGAACTTACAAAGAGAAACACAAACCCTTTCAAACAACCCAAGAATTTAAAGAATATTTTCAATGAACGTAACTTCAGAAAACAAATGACAGATAGAGGCATGTGGCAACTTAAACTAATCAATTTCCCACCTTATTTACTCCCAGACTCCGTCATTGAGCTAACACCCAATGAAGACGCAGACATTGTGACTGAATCCCTTGATAAGTTTGGAAAATTAAGGTGGACGGTTCTTAAGGATTTTATCAAATTGAAATGTCCTAGGTTGCTGAACTTGCAAGACGCAAATAATGAAGAAATAAGTGGTGATAACACAAGAGAATTTTATGTGGGTGTATATGAGGATCATGAAATGAAGCGAAAAGTAAGGATTGGTCAAAAAGTATATGAAGTGGATGCTATCTTCTATAACGCGATTGTTGGGTTTCATGACAAAGAGCTTTGTGATTTATGTTTCAAATCTTTAAAGGAACAGGAATACTCACAAGGTTATATTATCGATATTCAGGAATTACCACCTTATGAAGAACAAGGGGAGGAAAGCACTGAGGCGCAGTATGAATGATCATTTCTGACAATATTTGACAATATTTTACTATATATCATTTGAAACCAGAAACTTTCGATTCTTTTCTGCAAATAGTGCATAGTTACCTGAAAGACCTTAACCATCTACGAACAAATTATTTCAAGAAACACATGGAATTGAAATCATTGCATGTACATTCATTAATCTAATCTAATAAGTATATATATAGGTATATAATCTCACAGGGAACTTTAATTAAATTATGAAAAAAGAGCAAATAAAAAAGTCAAATCCTAACATTTTTAGAATGATTACTGCAAGAACATTATAGCATCAAGAACTTATCACCTGCTCGAAAATAAAACCATGAGGATGGCAAAAAATTTTGCTTATAATCAAATAGACTTTTACAACATCATCTGAGGGCTGCTGGTTCATCTTGGGAGTAGTAAAGTTTACTGTCGAAATTAAAACATATAAAAGTGGCAGAAATGATGATTATTTATCATTAGAGGTGTTAAACTAAGATACATCATTGATAAACTACACATCACAAGAATAGCATAATAGGAGAACCCCAACCCCAATGTAGGGAAGAGGCCATTCAATATTGTACAATACTACATTTTTTCATATTATTCATGGAAGCGCTGAAATGACGTATATTTCCATTTAATTCAACATAGCTAACCTAATCGTTAGAGTGTTTAAACTATTAATAGTCTTTTTGGTGAAACGTTATATTTTAACAAGAATATAACACTTTCTATATATTTTTGGTTTGTAAGTCATAAAAAGCGAGTAGATTTATTTATATATTAATGACTAATTAAAATGATTACTAACACATCTAGCTTTCTAAACTATCATGCATATCAATATCAATAAGATCCTATCTCAAAAAAATAAATAAATAATGAATCGAATATTTATATTATACCATTAATTTTTACCGAGTCTATATACAATATATACCCTATTTAGTAATTGGAAGCATTGGTCTTGGCATGTTACCATTTTCAAAGGAGTTTTGACTTGTGCTCTTGACAACCATTGGTGGTAAAGTAATGTTTAAATCTTTTGGTGGTAGACTTCTGTTATTGGTCTTTGGTGTAGATAAAACATATGATTTGTTGTCGTTGGATGAAATTTTAATGCCAACAGATAGTTCTTCATCCTTGGCTAGGTCGTTAATGACTTCGGTTAACTTAGAATCAGAATCAATTAACCTATCTGTGTAGTAAATTTCAATGTGATCCCTATCTTCAGAAGGAAATTCAAGCTTAGCTGAACATAATTCGAGGAATTCAGATAGACTTGCAATCTTTTCAGAAGAAGTAAACATAAAGGAAAACTTATTGTCATTATAAGAGGCGTTGACCTTCCTAGTAACATTACCTTCATTTATAGAGCTGTTTGGAGTTTGTAAACCAGTTAAAGAAGTAGAGTTCTTTCTTTCTGAATCTAATTTAGTATTGAGGGTTTGAAGATTCCTTGAAATACTTGAATCGTCAGCAGCAGTTTGTGGGTATAATGACTTTAATTCATGGTAGACAATATCAGCTAATGGTAAGTGGGATGGATCGAAACCAAAATCCCGAATAACACCACCCATGATAAGGTAGAACAATTCTACTTGGACTTCTTTGACAGGTAATTGTACCATACTTGGTCTGACGAAAGAGCCGAATAAACCAATGCATAAGTGTGAGATGCTTTCTGGAGAGCATAATTTAGTGACAGCAGCATCAAGAGTTGAAGTGAGAAGATGTGGAAGGTAGTTTTGAATGACAAAAGAAATGGAATCCTTAAAAGACTTTTCACCTGAGAATCTTACGTTTTCGTAGGCCTTCAAGGCGGCAACAGATTGTGAGATTTCAAAACAGGTCCTTGAACGTTCAACGCTATTTAGGACAGTCCTCTTTAAAGAAATTGGAATTGAAGAATTCTTTTCACTGGCTTCTAAGATATTTTCCTTTGGCTTGGTTGCTATAATGTCCAGCAGTAAAGACTTGATTAGAGTATCAAAGGTTTGATCATAGAGGGAAGCTGTATTTGTTTGAGTGATGTTGCTGACAGGGATAGTAGTAAATTGCTGTCTAGTAATACCGGCTGGTATAGAAACTGGGATTTGCACCTGTTGACCCATTTGTTGTGGATTACCATTCATTATGTGATAAGTTTGTTGCTCTGTTGCTTGAGGTATCATTTGAACGTTTTGGTTCATATTATTACCATTCATGTTTTTACCTCTTGGTACAAGGTAAACACCCTGTTGAACAACAGGAGCAGGGTACATTTGATCGGAAACATATGGAGTTGACGATGGAAATTCCATAGAATTTGAGATGAAACCGCTAGAATTAATTAATGGGGTAAATGGAACATAGTTTTGGCTCATGTGATCATTGTTCACGTTATAGTTCATTGGGTTTCTTAAGTTAGAACCTGGCACAACATTTAAATAAGAGGAAAGCATTTGGTTTTCCTTTAATGCAGCGGCAGCGGCAGCGGCAGCACGTCTCTTCATTGAACGCTTTCTGTTTCTTCTAACAGATTGAATAGCAGCAGTAACTAGTTTTTCGAATTGGTCTAATGTATTTTCTGGGTAGCCAAATTCTGTTCTCAAAATATTAGCAATTTGTTCAATGTTATGATCTTGCTCACTGGCCTTGAATTTACTTAGGTTAAATGTGTCAATTAATTCTAATCTTCTGTTAGAAAATCTTCTCCATTTCATCTCATCTTTGAAGTTTAGAACCTCTCTAATTTTAGAGGTAGTACCACCAGACTCGGTAGTATATTTGTTTAATCTATATTTCATGAACACACTAGATTTCCCGCTATGTGAAATTTTTGAATAGTCGATAGGAGCCATTTTTATATAGGTGGGATATTTATAGATATGTATTCTATTATTTCTTTGGTTTAACAGATAAACTAAAATTTTAAAAGAATGAAAGAAAGATATTTGGAACTAAAGCACTAAAGTCACAAGTCTATAATATTCCAATTTTAATGGAAAACGCGAGTTCTTATATACAGTAGATAGATTCATACCCTGGAAACACGATATCTTATTTAAGGCAACTGCGTGTAAACAGGTTATCAATCACCTCTAGATATGGTTGATAATCGTATTTGGTATTTTAATAAAAACCCTGTAGAACACTTTAGATCTACGGGACGGATAGTGAGAGATGGGGTAATCCGATTGGTCAGAGCACCCAAAAAAGACACCATTTTAATCAGATAATGGAAGAAGGTAATTACTCATTAACTTTAATACAACTCCATGATAGATATGCACGATTTCTAATCGGGTTTAAGAGCAAATATTCTCCATTTGCTGCAGATTTTCTGTAAAACTACAGCATTCTGGAATCACATCAGGTACTATTAAAAATAAAGATGCTGATGAAATCCAATTGGAGACAATAATGGATAGTAGTCATGCACACCTTCTGAAAAAATACCAAGAACTGCTATAACGTTTTCTGAAGAGTTGTCCTTCGAGTCGATAGTGATTCATTTCCTTCTATATCGAAAAAACACGGAAGAAAACTGCCGTAGAGAAAACGCATCGCTTGCAGGAAAGGAAAAAGTCAGATTTGATCGTATCGGGTATTAATTATGTGATTGCCCATTCTGCTATTATCAAACACGGAACCGCGACGCGGATCTACGTAGGAAGGTAAAGCTAAACATATATTCCGAATATGCACTTAGCCTACTACAGAAATCCTGACTTGAAATGATACAATTTTTTACTTCTCTGCAGAAATATTCTGGACTTGCATTGGCTATTCTGCTCAAAATAAATTGAGCTGGTTCTAAACAGAAGTATTACCGCAATATTCAACTATGTAAATGAATCTAGGCAGCCAAACTTTTGGCACAGATAATATTTGCACTTGGGTGTTTACAATAAATATTTCAAATTGAGGTGAACGTAGATTTCCTGAATTCCAGCAACTTCCTAACCCCGAACCTGTAAAGACTCATTTTCGAACGGTTTCACTATTGAAACTGCCAATCTCCAAGTTTGATAAAAGGATTCGCAAACAATACTTAACTGTGAGCATTTAATGTAAATTTAGTATATCTTTACCACAAAAAGGAAGCAGAACTGGACTCCGAGGCACCTCAAGTAAGTAATGACGAGCAAAACTTTAAACAAAATGTCTATTCAAAAAGGGTAACCACTCATGTTCACGATTTTCCATTCTTAAATAGGTAGTTAATCTGTATAATTTTCAAAGACTTATGCGATCTTTAGCCTAATTTGTCTTTTAGCGGGTTCTCAATACATTTATAAGAGTACCTTGGTCTGTGAAAGTGTGGTCTAGACTAAACTTTATTTCATTATATCGCTTAAAAAGAAAATAAGGTTTATGTTTCATAAGTTCGGAGAACGGAACCGATAAATAAAAGATGAACATATGGTGCTAGGTTGAGGTAATAATTCTGTTATGGAATTCCATGATTAAACCCTTACTTTTTTCTGGTTTACGTAATTTCGCTACAAAATTGTATTGATTCCTGGAAAAGAGTAACTTGCAGTTAAAAGGATTAATGATATGGAGAAGTAGCAAGATGGAAAATTCCAAAATACGACATACTTTGCATAATGAATAGTAATCCGCAACTTACATTACACATCTCTAGCATAAATACGTATTCTCCTCGTACTTTATTGAAAATCAAACCTCTTTGAATTGGGTGGTATATTGATTGAGGATAATAGATCTCACCGATATATTTTGTTTTAAATTTTTGTATCGGAATGCAAATTCCTTAAAGGATGTAACGTTTCATTTCTTTTATCGGATAACCCGTAACATTTAAAGCATTGTTCTAAAATTAAATTTTTTAATTGAAAACTGCAGTAGGGAGACCACGAATTTCCCAAAAATAAATCATTATGTTTAAACGATTTTCCTTTTTGGGTACCTGTATTTTTGGGGCCTTTCCGAAAAATGTTCAAGAACTCGATCCTTTAGAATATATTTGCTTAAAATCCAAATCTTCTGCAAAAAGGAATTCCAGTTATACTCCGTTTTTCATTGAATGCTAAGAAATGAAAAAAATTTTGTAGTTAAAAGTACCTTTCTAACCTGTTGGTAGTATTTTGTTAACATAAAAATGCTTAAATTTGTATTAGAGGGAATTAGATATACATTGAGGTACTTGTCAAATAACGCCTATGCAGAATCTTACAGTAAGGGCGTGTTTGCGATTCATTTTTATACTATAACGTATGATTTTGGTAACTAAGTATAAACTATTTGCCTTAAAGTATACAAAATATCATAAAATCATTTCTCAAATTGTATCTCTGGAAAAATAAAAAATATACCGAGAAGAGCTGAAAAAGAAAGAGACAGTTCACTACTTTAGACCATATGCTAGGATATGATCTTTTGTTGACTATTATTAGCATTATAGCTCAACTACATATATGTAATTTCAGTAACTTGTAATATGTATGTAAGCCTTCTTTTGTCTTTTATATATTAAAAAACATAGAAAGGTATTAGTTTTTTTGATCTATAATTGCCATCTTTACCGCTTTCTATACTTTTAATTTCGGCTGTAGACTATTCTTCACACTTGAATTATTAATAGTAGATGGTTTCGTGGTAATTCTATTGAATTATGAGTAAAATAATTTTACTCTATTATAAGTTATTTATTTAATGATAATTTTTCTATGCTCTAAGATTCTCCTAATAACCACCTTAAAAATGTTTTAGCTCAACACATATTATTCCCAAGATCCAGATAAGTCATAATTAGACTCTTTTAGCCAAATCTGTTTTGACACAGGATGATAAGATCTATTCTTTTGAACCTACTTTAATAGTTTTTTTTGGATAATTATTTATTACAGAAACTGTACACTTAACAATGAATCAATTTTACTAGAGCAATCATTACATAAAAGATCCTGTTTATTAATTTGTGCTTGAGTAGAAGATTAACTGTTACTTATCATTATTACCTTGGTATCTCATGCTAGTCCGAGTTGTTGCATATTATTCCACATAGTTCTATTTATCTGATTTAACATAGTTAAACAAAATCGCGAATAAAAGTGTAAAAAACTTCAAAATAAATTATATATCACCAATTGTGTAGTCAATGATTATAAATCTTATTTAACAATTATTTTTACTACACAATAATTATTGGATATCAAAAATACTAATGATTTACCCTGAGATTTCAATGACAATTTATTTGAATTTGCACTTTTGAAACCCGAAAAAGCTGAACAAATGATAAGAGAAAGATTCTATTCATGTCACCGAATATTTTTTTTATACCTGTTAGTAAACAAGCAAATATATTTTTGAGAGAATATTGTTTTATATATTTGTTAAAACATTTATTTTCTTATTCAGCCGAACTATCCCCTGTGCTAAATCACTAAGATGTTCTGATCTAAGAAGCTCTATATATACGTCAATATAAGTTTAGTAATTATTTAATTATATACTCATGTTTTACATGAATTAACATAGGTATAAACATATAAAATGGTATTTTAAGTTTTTCAAGATTTTTTGTTTACATTTTTTTATAGATAATTGATTGTTTTATCAAAAATTACATTTTAAAAACTAACTAAACATTAAAATTAAAATATAAACAAAAGAGCTTTCCGGGTAAACCTATCTAATATTCTACTTCAAATACTAAAAACCTCAATTTAGATTTTACAAATTTATTTTTGATAGTTCCAAATAGTATATAATCGTATCAAGACTAATATCCTTTTTTGAAGACGTTCTAGAATCAATATTTCTTTTCTTTTTTCCCTAATTATGATAAGTATTTTAACTGCTTCTCCACAAGTTGTTTCAAATGAGTAATTGCCGTTTTTATAATTTACTTAATACTACTGAAATGGTTAAACATTCTGATATATTACAAAAGCATAATGTAAACTTCATTCTTATTGGGGGTTAATTTATCTAAACGGGTAATTCACCCCTTCATCTCACACCCACTTAAGGTCAGTTGACCCACAAACCAGCGTTATTCTTACATTCTATTATCCAATTAAGAGTAAAATACTTTTTTACCGAAATTATGTAATAATCCTTTATAGCTTTGGTATACCCCCATTTGACTTCAATTACCTAAAATGGGAAGTTCCGAGTCCAGCCAATATTCTCAAGTGCCCATTCGAGAGTTTATCTTTTCAATCAATAGTTCTTTACTAGTTAATATATAATAATTAAATCCACTTATCGATAGATTACAGATTAACCATTGTAGGCCCCATGATTACCCAGTCAATTCCATATCATTAATCGGGCATTCTGGTTTTATCCTATTAATTTCAACCCAAAGTTCTTGTGAGTGACTGAAATTCAATAGATACAGAAGTACCTGACAATCTATATATCAGAAAGTATACAAATAGGAGGACATAATAGTGTAAAATTATGTACTATCCAGAACATGCAGCATTTTAAGCGTACAGACTAAAGTATGGACTTTTGGAGAAATAAACTTTCACGGGATCTTTTTATGACGTTCAGCTATCCCGAAACGAACAGAAAAATAACATCATTTCTCACAGAACAGTCTGTGGGACACACAAATGTTCTGCAAATCATATTTTTAGTTAAATATTGTCTGCGGACGCGAATAATGGAAAGTTAACGGAAGATTTCCCGTACGATGATTATTTCCTATTAAAAACGAAAAACAGATTAACAAAGCGAGAACGCGTATTTTACGCGATATTTTAAAGGCATGATGCTTTACGCAAAATCAACCTGAAATAAAAATATTTGAGAGGTTCGCCTGAATTTGTAGTACTATTAATGCGGCCATTACTACTCTCGACGATTGCACTGTTCAAGGCATCGTTCCTGGCAAGTTTAATAGTCGGTAACCATGTACAGGTTAAATTTCCGACATCTAGAATCTTAAAATATAAACAATGATTCCTTCCGCTCTAGGCAATTTAATTTCTTTTGAAATGTATGACAAATCAAAAATTCTTTTACATAAGTCTTGTGCTTTGCTAAGGCATTTATGGAGAAGTAATTACCTCTTATTGCTACGGAGTTAATTTTTCACTTCCATTTTCCATGAGGCAATATGACTACTTTCCGTAGTGAAATTGAAGACGCGTCTTTTTCGGCATTAAAAGAAACCCAAATATACATGTGGAGATATGACTTTATTTGTTATGAGATCAACCTATTATTTCCCATTTTGCAAGTTGTTTACATGAATCATTACCGAAACTGGTTTAAGTAGATATTGGGGGTCACTATTTTTAGATGTACGATTCTATAATCTGTGCGTCTCTTCTTTGAACGCAAGTCAGTTTTTGAACAAATATGTTTACTATTTTGGGATTGAAACGATTAATTACTATTAAAGTCTAGATATCCCTTTTTATAGACGCGTTCTATAAACAAAACAATAGACATAACGTAGGGATTATGACTGTTTTCCTAGACATTGATAAAAAATATCGTAGTATTCAGCTTGTCGAAAATTTTTTACTTGAAGGGTTTGAAGTTGGTAAATCTAAAGTCACAAATTCGAATATATAAGGGGCCATGTTATTTCATATTTGAGGATATCCTGTTCATTTCAAATTCTCTTTAAATTTGGAATAAAAAACCATCAACAATAATAACATTAACTAATAAAATGGTTTCTGCTAAACAATTTTTGGTAACTGCAACATTTTTGTTGTCTTACCTA
>JAJMCG010000064.1:0-53904 GCA_030572895.1 Jamesozyma jinghongensis
GGTAAAATCCAACGTTGCCATCGTTGGGCCCCCGGTTCGATTCCGGGCTTGCGCATTCTTTTTTATATCTTTAATATTTGTACCCAAGATTTTGATTAACACAATGGATCATTAATTAAATGCACTTTATCATTCTATTTTGTAATTGTATAGGAAGTATATACGTTTTGCAGATTAAACACGACAATTGGCAACTTCGAAAACAAGAATATCCGTGGCACCGTTTTTCTTCAATTCATCCATAATCGCGCCCTTCTGAGTTTTCTCAATCATTACACTAACGGCTACATTCTTACCATCTTCACCAAGATTAGACAATGTTGGTGCCTTTCTACCTGGTGTAATTTCCAACAGTTGTGGAAGATCAACTTTAGCAGCATTATAAGTACAGTAAACATATTTCTGAGCAGTCATCACACCCTCGATTCTAGACTTGATAGTCTCAATCAAATCCATATCACCCTTTATCTCTTTAGATTGGATTAAATGAGCACTTGTATCCAAGACAGTAGCAATATCAGTCAATCCAGCAGCGCGCATAGTTTCACCACTCTCAACTAAATCGACAATGGCATCAGCGATACCTAACGCACAGGAAGCCTCAACAGAACCGCCAACATACTTAATCTTAGTCTTCATCTTCTCAACACTGACACCTTCCAAATCCGCAAAATATTGAGAGGCCAAATTAGTAAACGTAGAGACGATGGTCTTTCCGATCAATTGTTCTGGTTTCGTGTATGGGCCATTGGCTGGAACTTGAACTTGTAATTTACAACTACCAAACTTCAAATCGATTGGTAACTCCACGTCAATACCTGCCTCTCTAACTTGATCGACACCAGTAATACCCAAGTCACATTTACCCTCACCAACGAACATCGGAATATCAGCGGCCGGTAAGAAGATTAGAGCAACGGGCAGGTTTGTCGATAAGGCGATATCTAACCTTTGGGATCTGTGAAATCGGATATCAGAACCGTTCAATATGTCTACACATTTTTGATACAGTCTTCCCTTTTTTGGGATTGCAAAAAGTAATCTGTCGTTTAGGTGGTTAACTAAATCCATGGTTCAGTAAGTTTGGTTACTTTGTTGATTAAGTGTGTTTGCAAAAGGGGAAAAGATGTGATGTAGAAGTACACAGGCATTTAAATACTACTTGCAAGCACATGTGTGAGTCACTAAGTCTTACGTAACAGAATGAATAAACGGGATTCTAATTTTTCAGGAATACTCCGTGAATTAATCTTCCATGTGCCTCTCTGCACTAAAATAAAAGCATGCATTGCAGAGTCATACGCGGATTGTTTTTAATTCGCATTTGACTCATCATGAAAATTACAAAATTACTCATGTCCGAAATTTTCAGTTTCGTTCGAGAATAGATTATCGAGAATATTGATTAATAAATATACAACAACTCTATGTAAGAATTAATTAAATATGGGTGAATATGCAAAATATGTAGAGAGTCAGATTTGACTAAGGTATATTAACGGCCAAAGTATTTGATTTCAATTGGTCTCAATATATTGTAAATAACAAATGCCCAAGAGGCACCTAATTCGAAACCAATGTCACCACCATACTTACCAATGTGTCTTGAGATTTCACCGACCCAGTAAGTTTGAGACATACCAAGGGCAACACCAAAGGCACCGACAATCAAAGCAGAGGTACCAGCGATACCAAGTGGTAATAAATCCCAACGGTTCCAATGGGTGACATCGTAACCCTTAAAACCCTTTCTGTAAATGAAATGTTCAGATAGAGCAATAGAAGAGTAAATAGCCAAGTAATAACCGATGGCATCCATAAAATTTTGCATGAAGGAGGTAAAGAAATAACAGGCTGGAATGGCAATACCTAAAGTGGCAGCGTTAGCTACCATAGTCCAGACGACTCTTGGAATTTTAGCAAATGGTTCGTACATGGCTTGGGCAGATAAAGCAACAGTGTACATATTTGGAATGTTATTGGCAACCGTAGACATTGCAAGGACAACACAACAGAATTCACCAAATCCGTGTAAAGAATTTGGAACCAAAATAGCATAAGTTAAACCACCCATGGAGTTTCTAGAGTAGTATTCACCCCAGACAGGGTTATTAATAGCGCCCATAGCAGAAGCAGAACCTAAGATCATGGTGAAGAACAATGGGAATGATAAACCAAAGACCAATGAGAAGAAAATCTTATATTTGTTGGTGTTCTTTGGCATGTAGACAGTGTAATCAGCAGCGTAAGTAGTCCAACCAGTAGCGAAACCAAAGACAATACCACCAAAGGATAAAACACTACCGGCAGTGGTTGGACCACCACCCCATTCACCGTTACTGAAGTTTCCAGATCTGGATAATTGAGCAATGATAACCAAAAAGACACCAAAATTTGGAACCCAAGACCATTTTTCATAAGCATGAATAACATTGTAACCAAAGAAAGTAATCAAGACGGTACAACCGACAATGATTAAACAACCAGCCCATAGGGGACATCTACTACTGGATCCCTCGTTTACCATGTTTAACAATTGAGCGGAGGCAACAGTGTTAACAACACCCCAACCAACACAAGCAATAACGTTAATCAGGGCAAAGATTCTAGCTGTGACGTTACCAACTAAGAATCTGGAAAGTACCATTTGTCTTAAACCAAATTCAACACCAAAGATTGAAAAGAATGCAACTGGGAGTAAACCGATGACATTGAAAAAGAAGATGACTAAAACACAAGTACCAAAATTCAACTTGAAAATCATTGGACCCAAACCACCCAAAGCATATGCGGCAATAACCATATTAGCGGAGAACCACATAGATGCAGCGTTGAATGGAGAGTCTTTGTCAGAACGTTCATGTTCACCAATAGGTTCAATACCCTTTGTTTCTGCATTCAGGGAAGAGGCTAATCTGTTGAAAAGAGACAATTTACTTGGTTCACTGGACTCGACAACATACTCCGGCTCTTCGATTTCATCGAAGCTATAACTCTTGTCTGTAGAGTTGAAGTTTTGCTTTTCTGGTGCATGAACAATCTGCTCCTCGAGATCAGAGACCTCAGAGACAGCGTTAGTTTCACTCTTGAAAAATTTCATATATGTAATGTATGAAGAAACGTGGATGGTGTTTTTATGATAGTTATTAAAATTCACAGCAAGAGAGGTATGAAGAGAGTTACTGGAAATCCACCATCCTTAAATAACTTGATAAGCCAAAAGAAGTAAAAAAAATTTTTTCAGCTTATCATTCTCCCCGCTAAGATATTAGAAGATATATCCATGATAGATTAATTTTTAATTAATCTGTATCAAAATTTTCACATCTCTACAGATAGCCGTACGCAGAATAAAAACCACTGCGAGAAGAATGACCCACAATAATTAGAAATTTAATTTGCTGATTATAAAAATCCGACGGACAATTTATTTTTTTTCCAAAAGAAGTCACATCAGATAAGCAGGCGTTCAGAAAAGGCCGTAGGAGTATCTAACAGTCTATCTTGGCAAGAAACCAGCTGTTTGGGTCACACATAGTTGCTCTAAGAAAAGCCGGCAGAGAATAAAAAAAGAAGTCTAGAAAGTCACCCCATTTTTGATGAAAGAAATTGTGTCTTGAAAAGAAAAATACAGATCTGGCGTCATAAATAGTATACGATTGATTCTGTGATTCATTCACTGTCAGGAACTGGTGTAGTTACCTTTTTGACCAACTGACCATATTTTGATTATTCACTTGGGAAAAAGACTTTTTTTTTTGGGGGATTTAATTAAAATTATGTCCTTCTCTTAGGTCTTTCTGGATCTAACGCAGGAAATGCAGTCGAGGTGTTAAATTGCTGGAATAATGCAAATTTTAAAGTATTTATTACTGAAAGAGCACGTTGTACCATGCTTCTGTAGATCAATTACTTATTTGAGATTATATAGAGAAACAAAGCGTTACACGCAATGTATGGTTCGTAATTCCAATTATCAACAACCCTTATGACATACGTAGGGCCTTGTACGACTCGAGTCTGTCATTTAATGCAGTATTACTATTATTAATTACTCTTCTTAACGACCAAAATACTTGATCTCTAACGGTCTGAGAATTACATAAACTAGCGCAGCCCAGGAAGCACCTAATTCGAAACCAATGTCACCACCATTTTTACCAATGTGTATTGCGATCTCACCAACCCAATAGGTTTGAGCCATACCTAAAGCGACACCAAAGCCGGCGACAATGAGGGCAATAGCACTCGCTATACCTATTGGTAACTTTTTGGAGTTATTCCAATCTTCAACGACATAGTTGTCAAAACTACGTCTAAAGACAAAATGTTCAGCCATACCTAAGGCAATATAAATGGCACCATAGTAGGCAACCGTGTTCATGAAATTTTCCAAGAAAGTTTCGAAGAAGTAACATGCAAGGATAGATAGTGCTAAGGCAGCACCGTTACCACCTATAGTCCAGATAGGTCTTGGAAACTTAGCTAATGGTTCCCACAAGGCTTGAACGGACAAAGAGACAGTGTACATGTTTGGACAGTTGTTGGCAATGGTAGATAAGGCAAAAACAACGCAACAGAATTCACCAAAACCATGGACAGAATCTGGGACCAAAACAGCGTAAGTTAATCCACCAATGGAGTTTTCATGGTAATATTTGCCCCAAGCTAAATCATTAACACCACCCATACCAACAGCTGCACCTAACATCATAGTAAATATTAATGGGATACCTAACCCAAAGGAAACGTATAAAAAGATCTTGGTAGCGCTAGTGTTTTTTGGCATGTACACAGTGTAATCGGCAGCGTAAGTAGACCATGCACCAGCGTAACCGAAAGCAGCACAGCCTAACGAAAGAACCCCACCAGCGGTAGTACTACCACTACCCCATGGACCATTAGACCATCGACCAGACAACTTTAATCTAGCGATAATAACCAAGAAGATGGCTAAATTTGGAACCCAAGACCATTTTTCATAGGTATGAATGACTTTATAACCAAAAAAGGTGATAAAGACTGTACCTGCGATTATAACTAAACAGCCAGCCCAAAGTGGACAACGAGGGCCAGACCCCGAGCTGACCATATTTAATAACTGAGCGGAACAAATCGTATTCAATGAACACCAACCAACACATGCAATAACATTGATAAAAGAAAAAAATCTCCCAGTATAATTACCCATAAGATATCTAGATAGGACCATTTGTCTTAAACCAGTCTTGGCCCCAAAGATGGAAAAGAAGGCCACTGGGAAGGTACCCAGTAGGACAAAGAAAATAATAGTTAACGCAGAAGTACCGAAATCTAAACCATAAACCATAGGACCTAATGCACCGACAGCGTAGGCAGATAAAACAAAATTAGAAGAGAACCAAAGAGTGGCAGAGTTCATAACAGATAAATCAGTCTTTTGATCATCTGTTATCGGCTCGATACCATGCGTTTCGGCATTTAAACACTTAGTCCAACGAATTAACCTATTGTTGGTTTCTCTTAACGTCACAGAGTCCTTCTCATCATAGCTGTCAGAGATGGAAGATGTGGAAGCGGTGGTAGTTAGTGGTTGATGGTAACCCTTTTCTGGATCGACTGGTGTATCTGTTTGAGATCCATTGTGCAAGGATTCATTGTGTTGAGTATTTGGCGAAGCGAAATATCGTTTTAGGTTCATATCTTCGAGATTAACAAAGTAATTAATGTCTTGGCTCTTTCAATGTCGAAAAATTTAAATTCCTCCTGTCCTATTTTGGTACATAAGAAAAGAAAAAATAAAAAAAATCTAGACATGTTTATGTGAAATAGAGGGGTTGTCAGGAAAACTTGGTCCTTATATATATAAAAAAGGGGAAACAGAAAGAGACGTAAATATCAACAAAATATGCATCGTTTGACCTGTTTTATCAGAAGTTTTAGAAATGATAGTAGTTGCTTACTTATCAGGATACTTGTCCGACGGAGAAATTATTTCTTTGCCAACTAGGGAAATAATTTTTAAAGTGTCTATGCTACGGATATCCTTAGCGACAAAAATAATGAACGCCGAGGATTCCATAATAGAAGAAAAATTTCTTGCCGTTTGGAATTTGTACTAAAGAGTGACTGGATCCGTGTCCTGCAGTAATCCAGCAGAAGTGGTCTGGAACAACTGATGAGTATTTACACTGACGAGCAATGGCCATATGTCACAGAAAAGGTATGTTAGCTCCATTGGGAAATAGATTACAGCTACGATTCATCCATTACCACTGGTGAGGGGTGCTCTGTCATTTTACCTATTAAAAACAGGGAGTCAACCAAATGACCAACTATATATAATTATTATTTTATGGGGGGGGGGGGGGGTGAAATAATTCTGTTTATTCACTTTACTTGCTGAGTAGAAATTCAATTCGTTTACCTCAAGTCCCATCTTCTAGATCGAAAACATACGAAAAGATAGATACCTACATGTCTGATGGTCATAAAACCAATAAAGCAATAGTAGTCAATTTACCTCTTGTTCAATACTTTGTATGCGTGTTTTTTCTTCAAGAAACGTCCTGATTTTCTCCTTTTCTAAACTCATTTGTCGCATTTGTCACTAATTTTTGTTTTCCATTTGGCTTTGGTGCACGGTTGTGTCAGTCCGAAGATTAAAAATTAAATTCTGTCGCGACAAAAAATATAATTTATGTCACACCCGTACATTCATAAAGAGTATAAAAGCACAGAAAAATATCCCTACAAACAAAAGCCAAGACTAATGTATATTAAAAAGAAACAGGAAGCAGGGTTTTTTACAGAATACCTCTAGTTTTTACAGGACCATGCTGTTTTCTCTAAAAAGTTGATTATGACAAGTATCCTACAAAAAAAAACTAATAAGATAACAAGACTGTAGCACATTGGTTAAATTATTTGTATTTTTTTTTTGGTTTGTCTGATTATTGTTATCTATGATATATGAGTTCTTTTTTTAGTTCGTAAAGCTTATTCGATAAACAGAAATATGTGAGTAATGCAATGATTCCTCTGAACTGAATTTTGTAAAAAGAAACCCAGTATCGTTCCTTTTGTAGTTCTCAGTTTCCCAGTAAATCTCTCATGTTAATGTAACGATAGTTTTTAACGTAACATATCTATTATCTGTAATTGTGTGTTTTTAAGTCTTCTCTACTAAGTATTCCAAAGTAGAGGAAGATTCTTTTATTATATCTAAGGATGAAATAAAACAGTTTGTTCAGTGGCGAAGAACCAACATCCATCTATACTAAGTAAAGGGGAAAACATCATATGTAGTGATCTTTAATACATTACGTTTAGTATTTTTCAACAATCCAGAAGAGTCAATATTCTCCAATTTACAAAGCATCCATCCTTAAATTGAAACTTGTCAGTGCTTATATATAATAATTACATAAAAAAAGAATTCGAGAAGTTCATTGAAATTGGACAAAAATTTGACTATAACGTGTTACAGGGAAATATATATGATATAATGTGCTAAATAATTAAACAAAGAGACTAAGGCAAATAATTTTTATTATAGATTATTTTTAAGAACTTAGTTCTTCTTACCCTTGGCAGCCTTAGCTTCAGCCTTCTTAGCAGCTTCAGTTTGTTCCTTGACGACCTTCTTGACGATCTTTTGTTCTTCAATTAAGAAAGCTCTTACAATTCTTTCCTTAACACAGTTAGCACATCTGGAACCACCGTAAGCTCTGGAAACAGACTTTTGAGTCTTGGAAACAGAAGCGTATTGTCTTGGTCTTAAAGCAGAGACACCTGGTAAACAAATACCACAGTCACCACACTTTGGTCTGGTAGCTAACTTTTTGACGTGTTGGGCACGTAAGATACCACCTGGAGTCTTAACAACCTTGATTTTGTTAGAACGGGTGTTGTCTATTAAAAATTAATAATCAATTAAGATTAAAATTAATGTTAGTAAATTGTCATATCTTCGGGTACTTAGTGATGAAGTAGAAATTTTTGTATAAATTCCATTGTATGTCTAATAGAACCATATAATTATCAAAGACATCCATTGTGGAAAAAGAATATGTTTCAAGCCATGCAGTTATTTCAGATGTATCACTTTTTGCACTGTCAACTATCATCGCAGACTATGGGGTGAGTCTTTATCTTGTATTTCATCTATTTCTGTTCAATATTCTATATGTCAGTTCCGTTATCAATTACACTTCACATATCTACTTTTTCTTGAGTAGTTTCATCAATATCTTGCTTATTCATACAATATCATTAATCATCAAATTTTCATTAATTCCAACATCACATATCGTCAAATTGACTATTCATATAAAAACATACATGGATTTCTTCTTCTGAAGGTAACACGTTGAGCCATTTTTGGTTGTTTTTCTGTGTGGATGGATATACCTAGCTTTTCTAAGCACTAATTAATATATACAATATTGATATGCAATCACTATTAATTAATTGTCGCTGGACCGTTTGTTGGAAATTTTCCACGCTCCTGCTATTGGAGTCTCCCATACCACCTAGGCGAGTTCCATCAGGCCATCAGTAGAAGAGACAACAAGCTAGGCAGAGGAGTCTGGCTAGAGTTCCAGTAAGAGTTAGTCTGGAGGTTCCTCTGCTGAACAGACTTCTCTCCGGGACAAACTCACTTTGCCGTCTCTTTGTTTGTTTCCGAATTCGGTAACATTTAAATTTTGGTAAACCCAAAAAACGTTTAACCCAAACATTTTAAAATTTTAGCATCCGTACATGTTACAAAACAGTCAAATATGAATAATGTTATTTCATAAGCAAATGATATATATTAATTATCACGATATAGTCAAAGGTATTATATATATGTAAGAATGTACATAAATTTGTTATATAAGTATTCATTCGTTCTCGCAAGCGATTACTTCCATTTCTAAGTCAGCACCCAATGGCAAAGCAGCAACAGCAACACAGGATCTGGCAGGTCTGTGAACGTTGAAATGCTTGGCGTAGACGGCATTAAATTCAGCGAAACTGTTGATGTCAGCTAAAAAGATGTTAACCTTTATGATTCTCTCTAGGGAAGAATTGCTTTGGGCAAGGATAGTCTTGATGTTTTGGATGACTTGTTCAGCTTTGTCGGCGATTGAGCCCTCGACTGGCTTGTTATCAGCAGTGTAAGGCACTTGACCGGAAACATAGATCAAGTTGTTAGCCTTCATAGCATGCGAGTAAGTGGCAGCTGCAGATGGAACACCAGTAGCATTAATTGGAGTTAGTGTGGTCATTGCTGATTTTTACTTGAATAGATTGTATTTTGTTTATTTGCTGAACAGATGTGTCTTCCTTTTTATCTCTGTGACTAATTAATTCTTTTTTGCTCAATTCTCGAATTCTTCTCAATAATCCGAAACCCTGTGAGCCTTTCAAAATAAACGAACCTGTGAATCCCATTTGTATATATAGATATCTACACAATACTTTGAAAAAGGTACGTGAATTCCAATCACCATAGAATCGTGCTTTGTAATTTGAAATAAAGATCCTTCCTTATACCCTAATTTGTCAAAGCAATCACCTATTTGTAAGATCTCAATCATCACCTACCCCGTGTAATATAATCGATAATTACAGCAAACAATCCAACGTAAATTGAATTTAAATGAGCAGGGCCAGTAAAATTACATTTGCACTTTCGTGTGTATTTTGTGTAACCACCGTCATTGGTGTCCATGTCGTTCAAGGTATGGAGAGAGAGAACCTGCATCAGGGTCCAATTAAGGATGCAAAGAGAATCGCATTGAAACAGGAAAGAGAAAAGCAAGAGAAGGAGGGCAATGCCACCACTATGAAGTCACCTAACAGCAGCCTCTCGCCGGAAGCCAGAGAGAAGAAAAAGGAGTTCAATAGGAACGATCATGCCATGCAGCAAGAACTAAGAAAGAAGTATGAGCAACTTCAGCCTCTTAGTGGTGAGATTGTCACTAAGGATGGTGAAAAATTCGAGTCCAGTAAATAGTATGTAATGTAATCCTAAACAACTTGTACATAGTTAAGCGACTAAAAGAAAAGTCCCGGGCCATTTAGAAATGTCTCTTATTTAACTAAAGGGAGCAAAGTATTTCCTCTGATTATCCTAATACGGGAGAGGTAAATCATCTCAGTATTTTCCATTCAACAGACAAATTAAGCAAAAGTTGTGAGTATGGCTGAAGATGCAGGGTGTTTTATTACCCCCGTCCCCTATCTCTACAAGCAAATGAGTCGGTGTCTAACTGGTCCAACGATCTTACAGTACAACCGCGAAGTCAGCCATGACTCTCTCGAGGTAAGCTATAGAGATACTGAAGGAGAAAAATTAGCCGTCAAGATTCCTTTGTAAAGTTCTCAGACAAACTAGAACGGTCTCAGATACAAATAAGATAAATCTAGAGATAGAAGTGGGTTACATTATTTCTCAATATATTGAATATCTTTGAGATAAGCAAGGCTTTTTAGCAATTTACAAGTTCCACATTTTTAAGTTAATTTTCTCTTAATCTGCAAACTGAAGAAAAAATAAAAAAGGGAAATTGAAAAAAGCGAATAGAATATAGTCTCATAATCTACAACACCAAAGGGACACATATCAAGGAAACTTTAATTATTATCGAGTGGTCAGAAGAAAGACAGTATAGCATATTCGAATACGGCTCAGGTAATATTCGAACTTCAAATTATTTTTCATATGAGTAGTAGCGTAATAACGTCGTCCAATACAACTATTCTCAAAAACACACCGCCACCAGGTGCAGAAATGGGCATGGGTTTGCACAGAGAGCCCTCCCAAGAGAGTGGCTCTGTATCCATCAACGCATCAAATTCAAATGTCGAAATAGGTGGTATTAGTAACATCAACCCAAACCACGTTAATCGGTCAATGCCTGCGGTGACAGCGGAATCCATAAATGGGACAAATTCTATTGTAATAACAAAGGTATCAACAGAGGATACTATGAGTAGTTCCCCGTCTTCTTTTAATTCAGTGAGGAATATGTCTGCCAATATATCGGGTCCCGGATCCTCTATATTAGATAAGGGGCCGTCGGTGATAGAAAGTCCAAAGTATGACTGTGATGAGGAAGAAAATGCTGTAAAATGGGGTGTGGAGGATAGGGAAAGAGATACACTTAGTGAGATAAGTTCGGTTAAAGAGGAAGATAATTTGGAGATGGTATTTGATGCACAGGCAATAGCATCGTTATCCACAGATAAGTTGATTAAGATGTTGACAACACTTCTGGAGAAAATCGTTCATTCTAATGATAGACTAGGCGATGTTCAACATTCACAGGAAATGAGCACACAACAGCATACATTTTCCATGGGAAATGGTGCCACAGGTAGCGCTACAGATGTACATCTAATGAACGCTAAATTAAGTTTCAAAGGTAAACATGTACCCCAGATTGGATTAGAACAGTATTTCCAAAGAATACAGAAGTATTGTCCGACTACAAATGATGTATATTTATCACTTTTGATCTATTTCGACAGGATATCGAAGAAATGTAATAGTAATAATTTTCCAAGTCAAGAAAGTGATAGTAAAAATAATGATGAGGATGATAAAGCACTCCGAGGAGATAAAGAGAACTTTGATGAGACCGCACAACAGCAACAACAACAGCAGCAGCAGCAGAATTTTGTAATGGATTCATACAATATCCATAGACTGATTATCGCTGGTGTAACAGTTAGTACCAAATTTTTCAGTGACTTTTTTTATAGTAACTCCCGATACGCTAGGGTTGGTGGTATATCATTAAAGGAGATGAATCATTTGGAACTACAATTTTTGATTCTATGTGATTTTGAATTAATCATAACGGTACAAGAGATGGAAAGATATGCTAATCTCTTGTATCGATTTTGGAACAACGATACTATGGTGAACAATAACGACGATTGTGACGGAGAACAGCAAATTTCTAAACATTAATTAACATCAACGCATCTTAATAATATTAATATAATCTATGGACTTCAACTTTTTAACATTATATTTCCCTCAAAAAATTTGATTAATACAGTTTCGATAACTTTATTATGTGACGAGAGCAAAACAGAGTTAATAATAAATAGGAAAACTTATAACAGTAGGTGAATTTGTGTAAATAACGTATTTAATTTTTTTAACTTTTTATCATCGATGAGAGAACGTTTTCCAAAAGTGTAAGAATTGTTTGACATACTCTCGACACATTTATAATCTTTTTTAGCAAGCACAAGATCGAACTTCTTCAAGGAATTATAAACTAGGTCATAAGTTATCGAAACGAATGGAAAATGAGATGATCATATAAAGAGAATATGAACGGATCGGGTTAACCAACCTAGCACACAATCTTCATTAAATGTCACTAATCTTTTCGAGCAACAGCTGGTAATTCGTTTAATATAGAGTGTATTTCTTATCAAGAACTTCATGACCTATGTGGTAGACAGTCAGCCGGCACCGTCGACATGCATTGTAAAACATGTCAAAATAAGCAAAATTGGTCGTTACTTTTCCTCTGTAGAAGAGAAGAAAATAACGCACTCCGATAAACAATTAATAATAAAAAGCAAGTCCTGCTGATTGTTCAGGTAAAAGAAAACCGCTATAATTTAGCGGAGACATATCCAAACTTGAACAGTAGCAGTAGCAGAATGTTTCATCTCGCATCATGCTAACATAGCAAGGACCCTTGACCAACCATCGCCTATAATCCGCGATGGTTGGTCAATTCCCTCTTTTGTGTCATTCTTAGGTACGAAAATGTATTCACAGAATTTTTTTTTGGTCTGGCAAATTTTGTCTCCAGAGTCGAACAAGTTTCTCTTCCGCAAATTGAAGCCACAAAGAAAATCCGCAGAACTGACGGATCCATAAACGGATCCTGAAAATTTTTAGATTACTGTAATTAAAAATTAATTACAGATTAACTAAGGGATGACTCTGACATCCAGAACAAGAAATAAACTATTTTGATACGAACTGAACTTTTTGGATAAATACAGCCTGTATATTCTGATAAAAACACATAATTCGACGTTCGTATCAACATAATAATCAATAATGGTAAAACTAATTTAATAATCTTTCTATATAACTTTTTAAGTAAGTTCAAAACCCAACATCAAAGAGTAAGTCGCTGCCAATTTGTTTTACATCTTTAATTAGGATATATCTGACTCATCTCATTGCATCCTCTGAATATTCAACAAATATCATGTCGTCTTCCAGTCAAAAATGGGAAGATTATGCCCAATATTCGAACACACAAGAGCCAGTTGACGATATAGAGGCTCTCAAGCATAGAAATATCATAGAAACCAAAAATTATGCCTCCTCGACACAAGAATTTGAGGTTGGTTCCAACAGGTCCGATGATGTTATCGAGACTAAATTAAACTTTATTAATAGATTCGCCGCTAAATTAAATACCGAAACAAAGGGTATTGAACCGGTGACTCCAGAGGAACAAAACGATTCTTCTTTGCTTAACGCTGCATCCATGTGGTTCTCAGCCAATATGGTTTTAGCTGGTTATGCAGTCGGTGGTTTGGGTCCAGTGGTCTTTAATCTAAACTTTGGTACATGTGTCTTAACCATTATCTTCTTCAACATCCTAGGTTTATTACCAGTTGCATTCTTCTCTTTATTCGGTTGTGAGTTCGGTTTAAGACAAATGGTACTTTCCAGATTCTTAATCGGTAATATAACTGCTAGAATTTTTGCTACTATTAACGTTATTGCCTGTGTTGGTTGGGGTATCGTTAATACTGTTGCTTCTGCTCAATTGCTAAACATGATCAACCAAAACTCTGGGCATAGGTGTCCATTATGGGCAGGTTGTATTATCATTATTGGTGCAACAGTCCTGGTCACTTTCTTCGGTTACAAGGTTATTCACACTTATGAAAAGTATTCCTGGATTCCAAATTTTGGTGTTTTTTTGGTTATTATTGCCCAGATATCTAGATCAGGTAGTTTTAGCAATGGTCCCTGGGGTGGTGGACCAACTACTGCGGGTAGTGTCTTATCCTTCGGTTCTGCTATCTTTGGCTTTGCGGCTGGTTGGTGTACATATGCATCTGACTATACCGTATATATGCCAAGAGATACCAATAAAACAAAGATCTTTTTCTCCTTGGTGGCTGGTTTATCTTTCCCATTATTCTTCTGTATGATCATTGGTGCCGCAGCAGGTAACTGTGCAGTCAATAACTCTGTCTTTGCAGAATATTACAGTAAGAACTCTATGGGTGGGTTAACTTATGCTATCTTAGTCCCCAATTCTTTACACGGGTTCGGTGAATTTTGTTGCGTCTTATTAGCCCTATCGACAGTGGCTAACAATGTTCCAAATATGTACACCATCGCCATGTCTGCCCAAAGTATCTGGGAACCATTCTCCAGAATCCCAAGAATTCTATGGACGTTAGGTGGTAACGGTGCTGCTTTGGGTATTTCTATTGCTGCTGTATATTACTTTGATGAATTCATGCAATATTTTATGGATTCCATCGCATACTATTTGGCTATCTATATCTCTGTTGCCTTATCTGAACATTTCATCTATAGAAGATCTTTCAGCGCTTATAACATTGAGGATTGGAATAATAACGCTAAGCTACCAATTGGCATTGCTGGTACCTCTGCTTTAATTGTCGGTGCGTTTGGTGTTGCCCTTGGTATGTCGCAAACCTATTGGGTTGGTGAAATCGCAAAATTGATTGGTAAATATGGCGGTGATATTGGGTTTGAATTAGGTGCCTCTTGGGCATTTATTGTTTATAATATCGTAAGACCATTGGAACTCAAGTATTTTGGTCGTTAGGTATAAGCATTGCATAGGTAGGAATTCATACATATATATTCAGTTCGCATTAATAATAACATTTCAATTAATATTTATTTATAATTCACAATACTATTCTTTTTTTTTTGGCTCTAAATGTGAGCTTGATCCAAATTTAATATTTTTTGCATTTGATTCTATAATTGTTTTATTCACTCCATCTTTTAAAGAGTAAAGCCGTGTTTACTCCACCAAACCCGAAACTGTTACAAATTGCATGGTTTAACAGTTTAGTAGATTTTAATGGTTTATCCATTACAAACCGAATCGGTTCCTTTTCATCAACATCGATCGGTTTCTTAAGGTTTAGTGTATGTGGAATCACTCCATCCTTCAATGACAACAGGGTGAAGATAGACTCGACTATCCCCGCGGCGCCTAATAAGTGACCCATTGCGCCCTTATTACTACTCACATACAAATTATCCAGTTTTTCATCAAAGGTATCTTTAATAGCATTAAACTCTGCTAAATCACCAACTTGCGTGCTTGTAGAATGAGCATTAATAAAATCGATATCATCGATAGTAACATTGGCAGTCTCAATAGCCATTTTCATCGCTCTATTGGCACCCTCACCGGTAACGTTTGGACTAGTAATATGATACGCGTCTGAGGACATTCCAATACCCGCCACTTCACCATAAATAGTAGCACCTCTTCGGAGGGCATGTTCTAAGTTCTCCATGATTATTATACCTGTACCTTCACTTATGACAAACCCATCTCTTGCTTCATCAAATGGACAAGAGATCGATTGGTTGGACAAGGACCGTATACGATGAAATGCAGAGATCGTAAGTGGATGCAGCGATTGTTCTGTAGCCCCCACGATAGCAACATTTGTGATCCCATTCCTAATATAAGACCATCCATCGATGATAGAGTTGTTCCCTGTGGCGCAGGCTGTAGCAACAGTATTGGCAGGTCCCCTGATATTGAATTTCAATGAGGTAGATCCAGCGATCATGTTTGGCAAAATTCGAGGTATCAACATTGGTGTTGGTTTCTTTCCAGCGTGAAAACTTAACGTTGCATCATATATTTCAGCGACTGGAGGTAGACCCATGCCGATAGTGATTGAGGTGCGATTTGGATTAATCAACTTCATATCGGAGTTGAGTAAATGGGCCATTGTCAGAGCATTGTATGTTGTCTGTATGGATTGTCTCATTGCTGGAGTAATTCTACGGTCATCCTGTGTTGTAAATAAACCTGGAGTAAACTCCTGTGTTGGTACTTTCCCGACTCGAAGGTCCTTTGGAAGATGTTTAAGGTGTGGTTTGTACACTGAGTCGTACTCTGGCAGTTGTGTAATTGGTGTAAGGCATTGCTTTGAAGAAAGCAAATTCTTCCAAGATTCCCTCAATGTCGCACCTAATGGCGTTATACAGTCAAGTCCAGTAACCACAACTCTATTCATTTTGTGTATTTCTTAGGTCTTTTAGTTGTATGTATTGTTTCGCTTAGCAACATTTTTCAAAATGACTGTAACTCCTGTCATTTTCATAACAAAGCCAATACATGGGAGCATGTAGCCAGTAGTCATTATTGGCCTTTTTTTCAACAGTGTGTAATCATCATTTATATCATTATTATTAAATTATATGGGTATTAATCTATCTAAAAGTTTTTTAACTACGTAAAGGCGAATTACAGAGATTCGTTTACCATTTCAACAAATCATCCTTGGCATACAAGTAATCAGTGAAGACAAACTCCACTTCATCCTTGACTGGATCATATCCACCAACCTTGATACATGTGTGGTCCTTGACGATGATATCACATCCCTTTTCGATCAGGAACTCTAAAGGAAAAGTGGTTGCAACACCAACGATCTTACAACCGGCGGCCTTACCAGCAATGATTCCAGCTGGTGCGTCTTCAAAGACAATTACTTTACTCAACTCTGGATGTTCCTTGTTGACTGGGTAACCCAACCCGTCTCTACCCTTTATGTAAGGCTCAGGATGAGGTTTCCCGTTCTTAACGTCTGACGCAGTAATGAAGTAAGTAGGTCTCGCAATACCTAGTAACTTAAACCACTTGGAGGCCATTTCAAAGGTCCCGGAGGTAGCCACAGCCCATTTCTCCTTTGGCAAAGCATTTAGTTCGTGACATAATTGGGCTGCGCCTGGTACCTCGACAGAATATTTGCCGTACTTGTCTGGGATGGAACCTTCCAATTCAGCAACGAACTTCTCATCAGCGTAATCTGGAGCAAATTCCTTGATGGCATCGTATGTTCTCCAGCCATGAGAAATTTTAATTACATGTTCAGCATCAAAGTAAGGTTTGTCCTTACCAAAGTCCCTCCACATGGCAGCGATGGCTGGTTGGGAAATGATGATGGTCCCATCGACATCGAAAAGAGTAGCGTTTACTTTCAACGAAAGTGGTTTTGTAGTAAGAGTCATAATTTGTGGTACTGTAGGTAACATCGACACCAACCACACAGACTCCTCATCGCGAGGAACGCTGCTTATATATAGTTATCACTCGTTACTTATCAGTCACTGCAACGCATCTCGTGACTGAGTGATTTTCCTTTTGAGAGCCCCAAACAGGATCCGAGAGTTTCTTTTACGTTCCGTTGAAAATTCGAGAAACAAACAACAAATAAGTTAATGAACAAGTTGACGATTTTAGGGAAAGTCATTATAGAGGTCAAAGAGAGATGTATAACAAGCTAACCGTTGCACAATTGAAGGAACAACTTACGCAGAGAGGTCTTGCCATTGATGGTTTGAAGGGTGATCTTGTGGCCAGATTGACTCAAGATGACGAGGCCAAGGCTGCTGTGGCTGAAACTCCAGTGGCTGAAACTCCAGTGGCTGAAACTCAAGTTGAGGAGGTCTCAGTAGTTGAGACTCCAGTGGTTGAGATTCCAGTAGTTGAAGCAGTTGTTGAGACTGAGGTAGAGGCTGTTGTCCCAGCTGAGACCAACACAGAGGTTACTCCAGTTGAACCTGAGACCAAGCCTCTATCCAATGAAGAAATCACAAAGATGGCGCTTGAATTACTGAACAAGAAGTTACAGAGAGCCACCAGATTTGGTTTTGACCAAACCGAGATTGATTCCATTGAAAGATTGATCAAACGTGTTGAGAAATTTGGTTGTGATGATAAGAATCCATTAGCTGTTGAGTTGGGTATTGTGAAGCCAAAGGTTATCAAACCAAGAAACAATAACAATAACAACAGGGGTAATAACAACAATAGAAGAAAGGGTAAGGGTAAAGGCAGAAAGACTTTCAGAGCCAGAAATTAAACTTTATTGTACTATTTACACTTATTTACGAAAACTCTATTACATTTAAGATAAATTGTTTGTATTATTATTTTTGTTCTTGTGTTATAGCTGTATCTCTTGCCTATAGATATTGTATGACCAAATCATATCACGATTTAACCATCGATGAACATTCAGTTTCTATCTTGTTTCCATCTTGTTTCAAAATGGCAATCATCGATTAGATTGAATTTGAGTCTTCGCCGGGGTAATTCACGTGATATAATCATACAATTGTTTGTTAAAGTGTTATTATAATATAGTTCAAAATTTATTCTCTGCTTCTATAATACATTAGTACTGTAGCTTAAATAATAATCATTTATACGGAACTCAATTTCATTAAATAATATTCATTCATAAGGCATCTATATAAGGTCACTCAAATCATTAGTGACATGCATATAATTTACAAATATTGGTGGATTGGCATTGGCAAATTTCCATTTTGAAACGATCTTTTCACGTTCAAATGTGGTTTTGGTAAAATATTTCCTTGTTGCATCATAGCTGGTTGTGGTAGCATCGTTGGAGTGGTACGATGTGGAATCATGTTTGGTGATGTGATCTTTGGTGGATCATTGATATGCATTGAGACAGCGCTAAGGATGTTTAATCCATTTGTAGGTTGTGTAGATGGTTTCTTTTCCTCATTAAGAATCAGATGTTGTAAGATTTCATTCAATGGGTATAGAATTGCATCAAAGCCAAAATCCTTGATCATGCACCCTATGAGCAAAGAGATAACTTTGGTCTTAAATTCAACGTCCACAGCACTAATGACACTTCCAACAACGTCCCCAATAAGAAAATCGAAGAGAGAGACACATAACGTAAGGATGTAAGTCCCATCATCACTTCTAGCTCTTAGGGAATCGATCTCAGAGGATTCCATAACACAGGCAAAATATCTTTCGATGACAAAGGATACAGAACTTTTAATACCATTAAGTCCCATGAGTTCCATAGATCTCCACATGGAGTTCTCTTCACGTAAGGATGCCGCAGTACGAGAAGATTGAATGTTACTTAGAAGTTTCTCACGGAGGAATGCTGGAATCTTCTGAGAAGATTCGATGTGTAAGGGTAACATCACACGCATTATCTCTTGGATAATAATACGGATTGTTTCAATCTTTGTATTCTGTGCTGGTGGCAGACGCATCTTTGAGAGTGGGTCTGTTGGTGGTGTAGGAAGTTGTATCCTGGAAGAAGAGGTTGAGATCATCTCATTATTGCTAGTGGTATTGTTTAATAAAGATGAGAGATTGTTTCTCGATGGTTCAGTTGTATTTTGGACTTGGGAAGAAGGGATATGAATTGAGTGTGGATGAGACACTATTGTTGGGATGGCTGGTGAAGGATTTGTAGCGGCCAAAAGTTTTTTCATTGATGGCATATTTGTTGTTGTTGGTGAAGATGCTGTTGAAGAAAACATTGAGATTGGGGATTGGACACTTGGTGTATTACTATTTGAACCTTGTGAATTTGAAGAAGAAGAAGAAGTTTTACCAAATTTCTTTTTTGATCTCTTTCTATTTCTTCTTACGGATTGTACAGCAGCTGTAACTAATTTTTCAAATTCTAAAGCAGATGACATAGGATAATCAAATTCAGTTCTTAGGATTGAAGCTATTTGTTTTATATTACTATCCTGTTCACTAGCTTTACGTTCTGATAGTCCAAATTTATCTATTAGTTCTAATCTTCTACTAGAGAATTTTTTCCATTTCTTTTCATCTGTGAAACCTAATTGATCTCTGATCTTATGTGTAGTTCCTTTTCCTCCAGCGCCTACTGATGAAGAATTGTTGATAGTTTTATTATTTAAAGTTGTGTCATCGATAATGGAGGAAGGTTTGGTAATCTTGTATGGATCTGCATGAGATGCAATAATAGTTGAATTCATTGTATATGTGATGAGATGTGTATATTATGAAATGGGAGGGTATGTGTAAGTGTATAAGGTAAGGTTATGCAAAATGATGGATATATGAGTATGTTGATGATAATGATGATTATGATGATCACAATATACAAGATAAAAGTTAAATGGGTTGGTAGTAAAAGAAAATAAAGTACAAGTGTTGTGAAGTATTCAAGAGGGGAAAGATCGGTAAAATGAATGCTTATATAAGAGATGCAAGTTTAGAAACGTTGAAAGTAATGGGAAGGGGGGGAGGAGGAAAAAACATCATTCGATTTGCAGTAAGATATTAAAGAGTGGCGATAAATGGACAATGACTTATTTCAGTCAAATGATTTCCGGTTGATTCAAGATGTCGTTTGACTAAAAAATAAAACAGTGTAGACGGAAAAAAAAGCTGCTCAGGAAAAGAAACGCAGCGGCTTGTCTCCGCGGAATGAGTCTCTCACGAGATTCACTACGGATTTCTCTGAGGAAACAAAGGCTTCCGTGGTTCTATATTGTGCGGATATTTCTGAGCATGTTACGTCAAAAGTACACCGAGTCTGTCCTATTTCCGAGTTAATGATAAAACCGCGGTTTTGTTTCCGTCAGCCTATAGCCGTCTCATACGTATTCTGAGTATAATTTAATATAATGTAATCCTCACTATTGTAGTCGGTGTTTTCAACATTCTTCAATGGGGTGATGACACGATCGAAATCTATTTATTTGAAGCCAGAGAGAGAACTAACTTTGTCTCCTCTTTTCTCGTTGTACTCGTATCATACATACACGAATGTCCAATCATCATCCCATTTCCCTTTCTTTTCATTGTCGTTCACTGTACATTTTACATTGGAGGCAAACATATCTCGGGGGAGCACACAACTCCAGTTTTGTTATTACAGGAGAGTTGATTGTCTTGTGATCCTTGTTTCCCGGGCATACTTTTCTTTTTCGCATGCCTCCTCAGTCTAGCCACGGGTCTTTCTAAGCAAAAAAAAAAATCTCCCGAGGAACAAAATATTATATTGAGGAATAAAAAAAAATCACAGTAAATATCCACTACGGAAATAACTAACACTGGAACAGAAAACTTTATTTCTCTTATCAAAGGGTGTCTGTTTTATTTTTTTGCTTTCCTTACTATATGTTGAGTACAGGGATCTTAGACATATGCGTAGAAAATGTTTGCGGTTACTTCTGGAACAGTTCTTTCCGTCTTTGTGGGGCCCAAGTTTTTCCATTTGTGTGGGCTCGGCTTCAGACGTTGCGGATCTCTAACGGTTCAGTAGAGGCACAAACGGGCTCAAAGGGTTCCCGCAGAACAACGGCTTGTGCTAATTCTCTTTCGTCAGATCCACCAATGTTAGTCCCCATCCCGCTTTGTCATCGTTACATTTCTGTATCTCGGAATGTCTTTTACAGCCGAACCGGACATGACTAAGGTATTCAACATATCTCCCTTTCTTTCTTTCTCAGAAAGAAAGAAAAAAAAAAAGTACAATCCCACTGAGCCACGTTCCATCCCGCTTACTTAGTATCATAGAGACTATATCTACTAATGACACTAGTGGTGTTACATATGCACTGCATAGAGAACCTTTTCGCTAATGCCATCAGTCAATAGAAACATTACTACAATATTAAACATTTCTTACATATCATTCGTGGATCAGCCTATACTCAACTCATCTCACAAATGACGTACAAACCCCACGACAAAATGACTCGGCTAAAAAGATTATCTAACAATCTTTCCCACTCAAAGGAAATATTCACTGAGCAAAAAAAAAAAACAACTCTCCATTTCCCTACAAGGCAATTTCCTGGAAAATAAAAACAATCATCCGATGCCAAAATCGGAGATTCAAATGAGACATCAATGCGTGACCAAAAAAAAAATAAAAAGACCCATACACACACATACCTAAGTTCAATTATTATTTGGCATAATAATCTCATTGGTATGTAACACCATATCCTACATTGTCCTAAAAACTCAACAAACTACTATCCAATAAATCAGTCCATTAATCAATCGTGCAATGGTGCATACGATGACATAAAATCAGTATATCTCTCTACACGTAAAAAAATATATATATATCAACAGTTTAGCACATTCTGATCTTCTTGAAACAGAGACGGCATTTATCCCTATCATTCTTAATTAGGATCAAATCCGGAAGCATACCCGCCCCTGTTCTTATCCATTCTTCTGTAACATCATACTCGTTCCCTTTGTTCTCCGTGTTTTCCTTCTCACGTGTTGTAGTCTTGCAAAGGCTGTCGTTACTAAGAGTGACGGCCCACCATTAATCAAAATCAAAATTTTTGTATGTGCTTAGTTCCTTTTAAAAGCTATAAACCAGGTAAGAATATTTATTTATTAATTAAAATAGAGAAAGAAATCAGAAAAAATCATGTATAACTCTATAGTTTACTTCTTTCCTTGAATTGATCCTCAGTGACACCTTCACCCATAGCTGCAGTAGCTGAGACACCACCTTGAGCTAATTTCAAGATACCATCAATATATTCAGCACCTGACCATTTCTGATGTTTCAACACATCCACACCTTCATCCATCTCCCTTTGCTGAATATTTTGTGCATACGCTCTCATACCATCAGTAGCAAAATCACGAGCAAATGCGTTGATAGCCAAGGCTGTGGTATGTAACCCAGCCAACGTGATGAATTGCCATAGATAACCCAAATCACCCAATCTATCAATGAAAGTGTATTGTTCCTCTTCAGACATAGCCTTTTGCCAGTTAAAGGATGGTGACAAGTTATAAGCCAACCATTGATGTGGATATTTAGCTCTGACACCATCGGCAAACTCCTTAGCTTGTTCATAATCTGGATAGTTAGATTCCATCCAAACCAAATCAGAGTATGGAGCAAAGGCACGTGCTCTCATCACAGCACATTGAGTACCACCTCTGTATCGGTATAACCCTTCTCTAACTCTTGGTAATTCCCAGTCGAAGAAAATATCGTAACCCAATAATTCTTTAGCTAATTTTCTAGCCTCCCTGTTTGAAGTTTCAGTTAAAGGACCAACCTGATTGTTGAATTGACTGATCACAGCAGACTTATTTTGAATGCTTGTACTGGCTTGGACAGCATCAGCAAAGGCTTCATGGAAAAGCTTCAACCCAGCTTGTTTGGACCATTCCTTTTCAATTAGAGATAATTTTTCCCCAGAAACACCCTTCATTATGGCCATCTCTAAGGTTTCAGCTAATGAAAATTCCATATCTGGGTTAGTGGCACCAACAATAAAATAATGATCCCTAGTATCAATAGTGGAACTAATCAATGTAGCAGCTTCGGAGTCCGATCTGGAGACAATGATCAAATTTGAGTTCATAGTATCGGCACACATTCTAATGGTTACTAATCTATTAATATGTTCTTGAACTGGAATCACACATCTACCAGCCATGTGACCACACTTCTTGTTTGTAGAAGTTTGATCTTCCATATGGATACCAGCAGCACCACGTTCAATGAACATCTTTGTCAATTTAAAAACAGCAGTTAACCCACCATGACCAGCATCGGCATCAGCAATGATAGGGGTCAAATAGTCTATTGGTGGACCCATGGAGTCCAACTGAGCTTGAGAGGTAGCTGCAGCTCTCTCCTCAAATTGTTTTCTGTCATGGAATTGTTGAGCCTTAAATAAATGTTCAACTTTGTTTGGAACTGTGTCCATTGGATAATCAGCTAAATCTGGACCAGGTTCATTAGATGTAGAAGCAGTGGATGAACATTGCCAACCAGATATATAAATGGAATCTAAATATTTACTCATTTGGGAGGTTTGAACTGGATCCAATGCACCAAAGGTTCTAGAAACGGTACCATTTTTGTGGTGACCCTCTAGGACTTTGTATAACTTGTCAGACATAACGGAAGATGGATATTCAAGAGCTGGGAAAGTACCACGTCTGATGGCGATATCCTTAGCTGAGTAAATTCTCTTTGTATGCTTCCAACGTGGTTGGGACCACCATTGTTCAATGGATTGGGTGCTTTGGCGCAAAGCACGTTGAGTTTTTTCAAATTCGTTTGCTTGTTGATTGATGTAAGTTGGCATCTGTTTAAGGGGGGGTTGTTAACTAATTATCTTTGTTTTCTTTAAAATAAAATATAAGATAATAGAGATGAATTGAAAAGAAAGACTAAGAACAATGATTAAAATTTCAAATTTTTATTCATATTTATATATGAAATCAGTTGATTAAATTCAATTTGAAAACTGTTTGAGTCACAATCACAACGATTCACTAATCACAAGTTTTCCCTGGGTATAATTTGACCGGCCGTATAATAACGCTTATAGTGGGATAGTGGATGATAACCTATAGAATAAGTGTATTCTACTAATATCCACCCATGTGAGATCCGGGCTAATGGTATTGTGCATTAAGTGGGATTGCGCATCGATGGAACGTGTCAATTTATGCAGGAACTCTATAAAGAGGAATGATATCAGAGGAAGACTCATCGGAGAAACGGACGGATTGATGGAGAAATTTTGGGAAAGACGGATGTTTAGTAGGGAAAAAAATTATAATCATGTGAAAACAAAAAAAATATCGACAACTGCAGGATTTGAACATGCGCGGGCAGAGCCCAACAGATTTCAAGTCTGTCGCCTTAACCACTCGGCCAAGTTGCCATATATAATGTTTTCTTTAATATTTGCGGTGTTGTTTATATGTAATTAAAATACTTCAACGAATACTAACGTAACGTTTGGAATTGTTGGAAATAGTACATTGATATTTGTCGGAAATTATCTGGAAACATTTATAGTTAATAAAAAATGATTCCACGGTAATATTCAAATCATAAGCAGAAAACATTTACTAATATTAGAACGATCCAAAAATATATCATATCCAATAAGTAAAATGAAGATTTTTTGAGTTATACAAAGGAGGAACCTAACAAAATTGTGCTTTCTGTAAATAATTACCTAATAAAGAAGTATTTTATATAGTACATAGATTAGGTTGAAAGTTATTGGATCCCTAACAACCATTTTATACTATTAGCTAAACTGAGACACTGACTGAAAATTAAATATTGAATTATGAGATAACTCGAGGTTTAATCGCGCATTTATTGGATCAATATATATTAAATTACATGAAATGACATCTATCACGTCTAGCTATAAAGCCAATCATGCTCAACTACAAGAAATTCTCTTAGAGTTTTACTGTTTTGTACTGTCCGTTATATTAAAAATCAATATTCGATCGGTTATGTGTAATTATAAAGGTTATATTTGAAATGTCAAAGATAATCTTTTGCCATTTCTATCTGAACAATTCTCCGTTGTTGATTTGTAATAAAGTTGATTTGTCATCTACAATATGTCAGCTCTAGAGTTTCTAATTTTCCCTTCTCAGTCAGACGGTTCTTGTTTTAAGTTACTTGTCTTTACCTAAAATACTGCGATGAGCAAAATATATGTTAAGTATATATTGCTAAATAATTGTTTCCGACCCAAAACACACACCCATCATTAACGGGTAACAATTTATTAAGAGTAATCTTTGTCTAAGTAAATTTTATGACGCTGGATACATTTCCACAAACATGGTAAGTTTTTACCCAGTCCTTAGCGGATTCCGACTTCCGTGGCCACCTACCGGCTGTCTAGATGAACTAACACCTTTTGTGGTGTCTGATGAGCGTATCGAATAATAAAGGGAAGTTGTACCTATAAGATGGTCATAATTGTACAATATTCGTTATCTACTCCAAAGTGAGCCAGTGTGACATAGTTGTACTTTTGATACAATTTAATAATTGCAATAGTCAATATCTAATGGTTAATTTCCTTTTCCAATGGTTATTGTTAGTACTCAAGAAACATGTTAATGTCGCGTGATTGAATACTTATTAATTACAATAATTCCTAAAACTAATGCGTAAGCTGTTTGTGTAGCCTTAAGACCCCTTTGGCAATAGTTGGATTGTCCTTCGTGGTTCCTGTGTCACATAATGGAATCTTGGTTGAGTTTCAATTAAAAAAAAGATGTGTAAATAAGGAAACAAATACTAATAAAGAACATAAAATATGTATGCTATTGCAATCAAAATGGCAAACTTTATCTGACTAAGATATGACGATTAATGGTAAAGCTTATACAGATATGACTACCCATTTCTTAGATCAATAATAGTTAGAGTAAGACTGACAAGGGCCTTAACAGAGGAGCTCGTTTCATAAAAGAAATTCAAAATGGCTGTACGTAAACTTATACCAAATCTCACTCCTCTACATATTTTTTTTTCATAAAACTTTACAAAAGTACAATTTCAGTGATATTGTAATGTAAAGTAAAAATTGAGGTTAATAAAGTTGACCTATACAAGACAGACCAATCGTTCTGTAAGTAAACAAAACTTTGAATATTCCAGGGGGGTATCCCATCATACCCAGAATGGTAAAATTCACCCAACTGGTTAAGATGTTACTAATCCAAAGAGTCAATTCCCCCGATATAATAGGATTACTTAAGAACCACACCCCACAGCATTGCATATATTGCCAGCGGTGCCACTAAATTGCCCCACCAGAGAAGAACCGTAGTGGCAAAAATCGCACGTCGCTTTCCTTTCGCGGCCAACAGAAACCCCTTCGAGGTACATCCCCTGCTTTGGCATTTTCCACTCCACTCTGCGCGGTTTTGAGTCGGAAGAAAACGGGGGCGGCTATTATTACAGTAGCGATCTGTAGGGGATGAATGCTCGGCAGAAATCTGTCTCCCTGCCCGGCGAATTCTGTGTTGTGTATTGTTAGAGTCTCGAAACGTTGGAAGTAACTGTGATGCGTTTTAGGGAGGTGGGGTGCTTATATGTGCTATTGGATAAGCTTTAGGGGATGTAGGGGCTTATTGATTCGTGTATAACATGGTAAGTGGTTCAGTTACGAACGATCTCCCATCCTTACATATAAATAGGATAGCAATTCTTGAGGAAATTGTCTTTGTAGTTTGCTTTCCCTTTATCTGGTTTTTTTATTAGTTATTATATGACCAAGTAATCAATACTATTTCATAGTTTTTACACAAAACAAACTCCCATTCACAACTACAAATAATCAACTTATAATGACTAAGAAGGATTCTAAACCAAAGGTCGCTACCATTACCACCAAGTCCGGTGAAAAATTAAAGGCTTTCGAAGATTTAGACACCTTTGAAGCTTTTATCAAAAACGGTGTAGAAGACAATGAATTTGACAACGTCCATTGTCAATTGACTTACTATCCACCATTTATTATGCATGAATCTCACAATGATCCAGAAAAGATCAAGGACACTGAAAACTCTCATAACAAAAAGTTTGTCAGACATCTACATCAACATGTAGAAAAGCATTTATTGAAGGACATTGAAAGTTATTTCAGTGTAGACGATATGAAGTTCAAGGACAGAAAGAAGGTTGAAACACCCGACAACTTGAAGTGGTTCTACCACGATGAAGGTCATGTACAAAACAAGAACTTCAAGATTGAATTAGAGGTTGAATGTCATCATGACAACGCCCAAGTCGTTGTTGATTACAAAACGACTCCTGTTGCTTAGACAATTTCATTGATCTTTTCCCTCTCATGATGTTAAATCTTTAAATTTTGTCATTATTATTTTTTTCTAATGTAGGAATAGAGTAAGATAAATTTTTGTACCGATTTTTATGTCTATATTATATAATGATTTAATGAACCTTTTATTTAAACAAATTTGATTTTTATATAACTTTTTTTTTTTTTGCATTTGGATATGTCGAGTGTCATTAAGATGGTAACGATAAATAAATAGATGTAACCTAAATCTGCGAGGGTGCATAGCATAAAAGTAGTCTGAATGTTTGTTTGTATTAATGAGTTACAAGAAGGCAATGTTACATTTAATTTTTGTTTTTTCTTTTTGTTTACAATACTTTTCAAATAATATTATCTTAACTTATTCATGATATTTTTTGAGAAAGTATACAAAAAAACATATTTTAAAAAAAAAAAAAAATTTTTATAAAACCTTTATATCTTAAATAATATTAAAGTCGTTTATTCTTATTTAAGTATCCGGTGGGGCTATAATGACACCAAGCCATTATGTGTTTTTGAATTAACTTATCTGTCATTTTTTATATATTAATAATGATATGTCATCCAGGTATGGTAAGGCCCAAGACATATACCTTGCAATTGTTATCAGCTTAATTATAGTTTAATTTTCAGGATATCAACAGAACTTGAAATATTGGCTAAGCTTATTAAACAACACAGAAAACAGTCCAACCTATCATTATTAAATGCTTAATGCCTGAGCTTTTCCTAAATTAATTGTTTTCAAAAATATTTAAAACGGAATCAACCCCCTACCAAACAATATCTTTTGTGTTAGAAAGGGGTGTTCTGGACCTGATCGATATTATTATGATAAACTACACAGATGTTTTTATTGTTTAATATATGTGTACGTCACGTGATAAACACATGTAATTTTTATCCATTTTTACGGCAGTTTTTCGTGTTCCATAGATTTCTTTCCTTTTCTTCCTTTAAAATTTTTTGCAACTTTCACCTTTTTCCACACACTTTCAAAATTCTATTACGTGGATTTACGATTAAAGGTATCTTCTATTTTGGTTTCAATTCATATTAGACTTTCCCCTTTATTCTGTAGCAAGAGAATAAACGAATTCAAGAATATTTGATTACTCCAAGAAAAGAAATTTCTTAAATTGACTTTTAATTGTATCCATAATAATAACTATATACCCCCACTTTACTAAGAAATTATATTACCTATAAGCTCTCAAAATGACTACACACGCCCAAGATACTTTCCATGCTTTCCAAAATTCAGTAAACAATAATATCAGCAACTTTGAAAGTTCATACACTTCAGAGGATGAAGAGGATTACTGTCCACTATGTATTGAACCATTAGACATCACTGATAAAAATTTCTTTCCATGTCCATGTGGTTATCAAATCTGTCAATTCTGTTACAATAATATCAGACAAAATCCTGAATTAAACGGTAGATGTCCTGCCTGTCGTCGTAAGTATGATGATGAGAGTGTGCGATCCGTTGTATTAACCCCAGAGGAATTGAAAATGGAAAGAGCTAAATTAGCTAGAAAGGAAAGAGAAAGAAAACAGAGAGAGAAAGAGCGTAAAGAAAATGAATTCAGCAATAGAAAACATTTGGCTGGTGTTAGAGTCATCCAAAAGAATTTGGTTTATGTAGTAGGCATCAATCCACCGGTCGGTTATGAAGAAGTGGCTAACACCTTAAAGTCTGATAAATACTTTGGCCAATATGGTAAGATTAACAAAATTGTTGTTAACAGGAAGAATCCACACTCTAATGATAACTATCACAATCACTCACCTGGATATGGTGTTTACATCACTTTTGCTGCGAAGGATGATGCAGCCAAATGTATTGCCCAAGTTGATGGTACTTACATGGATGGTAGATTGATTAAAGCCGCATATGGTACTACAAAGTACTGTTCTTCATATTTAAGGGGCCTACCATGTCCAAATCCAAACTGTATGTTCTTGCATGAACCTGGTGAAGAAGCTGACTCTTTCAATAGAAGAGAATTACATAACAAACAACAAGCTCAACAAGCTGCTCAGGCTGCTGCATCCCAAGGATCCCAAGGTACTCATTCATTATCTCCTTCACAAACCCATACTGCTCCAACTCCAAATCATGTCTTTACCAAGACTGGTTCAAGTACCTTTACCAACAATTTATCATCCTTGAATACCTACCAATCTGCGTCATCTTCACCTGCACCACTTAAGGCAAGACTTCATCATGATAGTGGTGTATCAACACCTGTGTTAACCCCAGCCCCTGCCCCAGTCGGTTCCAATCCTTGGGGTATCACTCAGGCATCTACTCCAATAGCATCATTAAATCTTTCCAAACATCCAAGTTCTCAACAATTACCTACTTTAGCTGATGCTTTATCTCAACAGACTGGTACTAATAGTAATGATACAACCTCTAATGTTGCTACAAGTGTCAATGATAATAGCACTAGCCATAATAACCATACTAATAACAAAAAGAAGAGTTCCAATGCCGAAGAAAACTATGTTGATCCATATGATTCATTAGGTGATGCGGTTAACTTTTTGGATGAACGAATCAAGAGTTTCTCAGATTACAACAACCATTCTATTAAATTAAAGGCCCATGTAATGGATGACACCTCTTACAAGGCATATCCCGCATTATTCTCCTGGAACAACATTGAACCTTCCAAGAGAAGTGAAAATGTTTTAACCAAGAAGTTGATTGAAATTTTAGCTACTAAACCAACTGACTTTTCCAACTCTGTAGTTCAATTTTTACAAAGCGTTAACAACACTAATATGGCATCCAACACACCAACTAATATGAATGTTTCTATGCATGCTCAATCAAGTAACGGCACTCCATTAAATCAAAACCAACCATTAAACAATGGTAACGTTCCACAAACTCCACCTGGCATGTTTGGTGCCCAACCTGATCTTTCTAATAGGGACAATAACAACTCTACCTCTAGTACAAATAATTCTTCCGATTTATTGAATCAATTAATCAGTGGTAGAAGAGTTGCTGCACGTAATTAATTAATTTTTCTTTAATTCATTATTTCATTTCAAGGGTTATTTATTTCATTTCAATATCTATAGATAAATTTCTGTATAATCAGGTTTCAATTACAATTTTTATTCCATGTCTTAGACTCTCTTCGGAGAGATCTTATTAAAACTTAAAAAATTGAAAATTGCAAATAGAAAAAGTTTCATTCACTGTATACGCATAACATTTTCAAAAAGAAACAGCCAACAACATATTGATATCTATGTCTTATAATATATCAAAGTATCCAAATGATGTGGCAAAATTGTTTAAACCCAATCCACCACTTCAATACAAGAAACAATCAGATTATCCTCTACCGCAGAGGAAAACAAATCCAAATATAAGTGGCCTCTCGCAATATTTAAGCCAATATTCCAATTATAAGAAGCAATATGCTAAGGGGTCTACAAATAAACATCTCCAGAAATACACAGAAATTAAAAACAGTCTCATGAAGAACGACATATTTTTACAAGATGAGATGAAAATGTGGGATCCTACTAATGATCCTAATATGGTCAACACCGACCCATACCGTACAATATTCGTTGGAAGACTATCATACAATGTCAATGAAATTGACTTACAAAAAAGTTTTGTTAAGTTTGGAGAGATTGAAAAGGTACGTGTTGTTAGAACACCAGAGGGTAAATCTAAGGGTTATGCGTTTATTGTATTTACCGATGTAAATTTTGCTAAATCAGCTACAAGAGAGATTGGTGTACATAGAGGATTGGAAATAAATGGGAGGAAATGTATTGTGGATATTGAAAGAGGTAGAACGGTAAAATTTTTTAAACCTAGAAGACTTGGTGGTGGTTTAGGTGGCAGAGGTTACAATAGCACGAAATATGAGACCAATGAGAGACATGAAAGCCGTTGGAGTCACTTTGACAGTTCTCATGAGCATAGGCATCCAAATAGAAGTGAGAATTATGGATCGAGACGAAGTAGATTTGGTGGTCCGATCACTCATGCTCCACCACATTCAACTCACACACCGATGAGTACAGGTAGGTACGAGAGAGCCACAGAGGAGCAGGCTGAGTCTTTAGCATTAAAGAGTAGTTACAAATCGAGAACCGCAAGAACGCAGGAACCCTCCAACAAACCTGAACACGAAATGCCGGATTACTAGAATAATATATACATACATAACTACACTTTCAAGCTACACAATAGACTGTCAGATAAACTAATTACATTATAGCATACCTGTCACAGAGATAAATACAACACTATTAATTTTAATCAGTTAGTCATACTTCTGGCCCTGCGTGATTTTACATACCGTATATTGAAAAAATTATGTTCGCTAATTTTATCACTTAAGCGTCATGTTTATTTGACGGGGAGTCTTTTTTGTCAAAATATGACCTTTAAGTGAATGAGTCAGCGAACAAATTGCAGCCATTATATAAATATCGCTATTTTTTCCCTTTAACTACTCATTTTTGAGTTCTCATCATACTTATTGCATCGGATCTATAATAGTCATTATAATTCTAGACATCATCGAGAACAATTCTTACAAAACCAAAGATGCCAGTTGCTAGTTTACTCGCTACTGCCAAGAGAGTTAATGTTACTGGGATAAAACAGTTACAACTCACTTTTGCCAAGTCTCTCTCCACTGCTACTTTAACTCCTTCTTTCAATACAAAGACACTGCCTTCGAAGAAACGCGTGGTTTACTCAAAGAGAACCATAGCCTCTTCTAATGGGGTAGGAACCTCTGGCACAAGGTCTACAGTGATTCAATTGCTAAACAATATTTCTACAAAGAGAGAAGTCGAACAATATTTAAAGTATTTTACCTCTGTATCTCAACAACAATTCGCCATTATCAAGGTTGGTGGTGCCATTATCAGTGATAACTTACCAGAATTAGCCTCATGTCTAGCGTTCTTATACCATGTTGGTCTTTACCCAATTGTTTTACATGGCACTGGTCCACAAGTCAATGCTAGATTAGAAGCACAAGGCATTGAACCTGACTACATCGATGGTATCAGAATTACTGACGAACATACTATGTCTGTGGTTAGAAAATGTTTCCTCGAACAAAACTTAAAGTTAGTCAATGCGTTGGAAAAATTAGGTGTCAGAGCTAGACCAATCACATCTGGTGTTTTCACTGCTAGCTACCTTGATCAGGATAAATACAAGCTTGTTGGTGATATATCTGGTGTTACCAAGGAACCGATTGAATCCTCAATTAGGGCTGGCGCTTTACCAATTCTAACCTCATTGGCTGAGACTCCATCCGGTCAGATGTTAAATGTGAACGCTGATGTTGCTGCTGGTGAATTAGCCCGTGTATTTGAACCATTAAAAATTGTCTACCTAAATGAAAAAGGTGGTATCATTAATGGTGAAACCAAGGAAAAGATTTCTATGATCAACTTGGATGAAGAATATGATGAACTAATGAAGCAAGGTTGGGTTAAATATGGTACCAAGTTAAAGATTAAGGAAATAAAAGAATTGCTGGATTACTTACCACGTTCTTCTTCTGTTGCCATTATTAATGTCCAAGACTTACAAAAGGAATTGTTTACCGACTCTGGTGCTGGTACGATGATCAGAAGAGGTTATAAGTTATTGAAAAGAAGTTCATTGAACGAATTCCCATCATCTGACTTATTAAGACAAACTCTTGAAAAGGATATTGACATTACTTCTGGTAAACAATCAGTCGCTACCTACTTAAGGGACTTGGAACAATCCAACTTTGTTTCTTACGCTGATGAACCAATGGAAGCCTTTGCTATTGTTAAGAAGGACATTGAGGTTCCAAAGTTGGATAAGTTTGTTTGTTCAAACTCAGCTTGGTTGAACAATGTTACAGACAATGTATTCAGTGCTATCAAGCGTGACTTCACATCTTTACAATGGGCTGTCAATGAAGATGATCCAAATATTGCTTGGCATTTTGCAAGATCCCAAGGCTCTTACTTAAAGAATGGGAAAATCTTGTTTTGGTATGGTGTCAACGATTTAAAAACAGTCTCTGAAATTGTCAGGGATTTTGTTAACAAATCCTCTTTTTCAACTTCTTCTTTAGGTAGCTCTTCCGGTGTTTTTAAGAATGGTTCCTCTTCTAGAAGCTACTCCACTAAATCCAACCCAAAGCCAGTTGGAACTAATACCAAACCAAGTCGCGTTGGTTTGATTGGTGCTAGAGGTTTCACTGGGCAAAATATTTTGGCTATTATTGATAATCATCCTTACTTTGAAATTGCTCATGTCTCATCTCGTGAACTAAAGGGTCAAAAGTTAAAGGGTTACAATAAGGCTGAAATTATTTATGAAAATTTACAACCAGAGGACTTAAAGCGTTTAGAAGCTCAAGGCAATGTTGACTTCTGGATTATGGCTTTACCAAATAATGTCTCTGAACCAATGGTCCAGGCTATTGAAAGTGTCGAAGGTGGTAAGTCCAAGATCCTTGATTTATCTGCGGATCACAGATTCGTTCCAGAATCTGAATGGGTTTATGGTTTGCCTGAACTAAACAACAGAGAGAGAATTGCTTCTACTAGAAAGATTTCCAACCCTGGGTGTTACGCGACCGGTTCTCAATTGGCCATTGCCCCATTAACCGAATACATTGATGGCTTACCAACAGTCTTTGGAGTATCTGGATATTCTGGTGCTGGTGCCAAGCCATCTCCAAAAAATGATCCAAAGGTTTTGAATGATAACTTAATTCCATACGCCTTGACTAACCATATCCATGAAAGTGAGATCTCAACCAGAATTGGCCACGAGGTTGCATTTATGCCACATGTTGGTCAATGGTTCCAGGGTATTTCGTTAACTGTCTCTATTCCAATCAAGAAGGGCTCTTTAACAACGGAACAAGTTAAGGATCTGTATGAAAAGTTTTATTCAGGTGAAAAATTAGTTCACGTTCAAAAAGATATCCCATTAGTCAAGGAAATCAGCGGTTACCATGGTGTTGTAATTGGCGGTTTCAAGGTTAATGATGCTGGTAACCGTGTCGTCGTCTGTGCCACAATTGATAACTTATTAAAGGGTGCTGCTACTCAGGCCGTCCAAAATATGAACTTGGGTATGGGCTACGGTGAATATGATGGTATTCCAGAAGATAAGATGATTAAGAACTAGATTTACTTTGAACTTATAGCAAAAATTGTATAGTCTACCATAATAAATAATATATGTTTCAGCATATGAGACCTTTCGTTGATTAAAAGTAAACATTTTATTCTGTCGATAAATATGTTACCCGGAATATCACTGAAGCTACCTGAGAATGTAATAGAACCCCTATCGAAAAAGAAAACTGAAGAAATTGAAATTTCTTGACTGTATAGGCTCCTTATACAAGGAGAATAACGAACAGCGAAGAACACCAAGGCATGTCTGATTGGAGAAGGATTGATATTGATGCATTTGATCCAGAGAGTGGTAGATTAACTGCCAAGGATCTAATACCACCAAATGTGCAAGCAGTCTCTTTACAAGAATTACACCCAAAGATCACACAAATGCGTACACTTGCTATTAGTGGTGATATGAATTCTGCCATTCAATTGGCTACATCCGAACCTCCATACGGTGCTGATGAACAAACCAAGATACAATACTTCCAAGCTGTGCTCGAGACATTAACGCAGGCTAGACAAGCTGATATTGCCAACATTGTTAAGGGTTTATCTCCAGAACAACAGGATGTTCTTGTAAAATATTTATATAAGGGCATGTCTGTTCCAGAGGGTCAAAAGCAAGGTGGTATTCTTCTAGCATGGTTTGAAAGAGTTACTGAAGTGACTGGTGTCCGTCCTGTTATGCATTTCATTTCAGATAGAAAAACTGTATGATTAAGTATACGATTATTTTAAAACAGTATATATTATAATAGATCGTCTAATATGAGAGAATGAATAATGAATTGTTAAAGATATTTATTTGAGTATCATCAAAACGGAAGTTGCTTATTATTACTGTTGGGCTACCTATGATATCATTGGTTTGCTGCAATAAAAAATATAAAATTATTTATCAATTACTAACTGAGACAAAAGGAATCTCGAATATCCATTACTAAACTATACGGGTGTTTGTGCATGAAAAAAGAATGGAATAAAGTCTAAGAAGATTGGTATTTATATTTTAACTAGGTAGTTCTTTCTACGTTGGAAAATACTTCCAATATAGTAAATGGCCTTACTATCTTGATGAGATTTGTTGCTACTCTTGAATGCAAGATTCGAATCCAAAGGCAATTTTTAAAACAAGTCAAGTGATTATCATCTAGCGAAAGGAATTTCAGTTTCACAAGATATGGAAGAGTGCGTTAGTCTGAAACTGCAGCAGTGCCCCACAAAAGAAGAGATTGGGAAGAGCAATGCGTGTTTACAACTGCAAACTTTAAACAGATGAGGGTCGTATCTTAAAACGCGTAAAGATGATTAGCAAGCAAGTTAGGGTGGCAACGGAAGCGGAAGAGGCAAAAGTGGTTGCTTTGTCATCTCCAAAGCAACCGTTGCTAGATAATAAACATTACTGAAAAGGGCTGGTTTGTTATTACTTGAATGGGTTACTATGTGTTACACGTTGTCGTAGATACCGTTTCCAGTAGCGATTAACTTCCTATTCCTGATTGGGAAAGAAAGAAGGAGCCGGCACCAACTTTATAATGTATTTTGATAGTTTCAAGTCATCTATTTACGCGTATTATTATTTTTGTTTACGCGTTTTTATTTCAAACAGCTTATTAATATTGAACAAAACGCGTCCCTATGATTTCTAATATCATTTACCTATTAGAAAATCCAGAGAAAGTACCGCATAACAAAAAAAATGACGCGTCATATTAAAATAAATTATATTGCCACTTATTGATAAGTTGTTTACGCGTTTCGCGTTTTGGGTGCAAGGTTCTACAGTGTTTTTTCCATGTGTAGTTCTTGATCTGTAGGAAAGTGAGGATCCAACCCAAAGTTTCCACCGAACTAGTCTGAAACTGTTTCGTGCCAAAACCTATATAAACAACCATATTTGTCGTATTTTAAGCCCCATTTTATTTTCTCCACTTTTTATTACTCTATTCTAATATCTTAACAAACCAGAACTTCAAGCTCACACAACATTAATCATGTACGTCATTAAAAGAGATGGTCGTAAAGAACCAGTTAAGTTTGACAAAATTACTGCAAGAATTACTCGTTTATGCTATGGTTTAGATCCAGAACGTATTGATGCCGTTAAGGTTACACAACGTATCATTTCTGGTGTCTATGAAGGTGTTACCACCTCTGAATTAGATAACTTAGCTGCCGAAACTGCTGCTTACATGACTACCATGCATCCAGATTACGGTACTTTAGCCGCCAGATTAGCTATCTCTAACTTACATAAACAAACTACAAAGCTTTTTTCTCAAGTTATTACTGATTTACACGACTATATCAACCCAGCCACTGGTAAGCACGCTCCAATGATTTCTGACGATGTCTACCAAATTGTTATGGACAATAAGGATTTCATTAACTCTTCTATTGTCTACGACAGAGATTACTCTTTCAACTACTTTGGTTTCAAGACTTTAGAACGTTCTTACTTATTAAGAATCAACGGTAAGGTTGCTGAACGTCCACAACATTTAATCATGAGAGTTGCTTTGGGTATTCACGGTAGGGATTTAGAAGGTGCCATTGAAACCTATAACTTAATGTCCCTAAGATACTTTACCCACGCCTCCCCAACTCTTTTCAACGCTGGTACTCCAAAGCCTCAAATGTCTTCTTGTTTCTTAGTCGCTATGAAAGAAGATTCTATTGAAGGTATTTATGACACCTTAAAGGAATGTGCTATGATTTCCAAGACTGCCGGTGGTATTGGTTTGCACATCCACAACATTCGTTCCACTGGTTCTTACATTGCTGGTACCAATGGTACCTCCAACGGTTTAATTCCAATGGTTCGTGTCTTCAACAACACTGCCCGTTACGTCGATCAAGGTGGTAACAAGAGACCAGGTGCTTTTGCTTTATACTTAGAAACATGGCACGCTGATATCTTCGATTTTATCGATATTAGAAAGAACCATGGTAAGGAAGAAATTCGTGCTAGAGATTTATTCCCAGCTTTATGGATCTCTGATTTATTCATGAAGCGTGTTGAATCTAACGGTGACTGGACTTTATTTTCTCCATCTGCTGCTCCGGGTTTATCTGAAGTTTACGGTGAAGAATTCGAAGCATTATATGAACGTTACGAAAGAGAAGGTCGTGGTAAGACAATTAAGGCTCAAAAGCTTTGGTACTCTATCTTGGAAGCTCAAACCGAAACCGGTACTCCATTTATTGTCTACAAGGATGCTTGTAACAGAAAGAGTAACCAGAAGAACTTGGGTACAATCAAGTCTTCCAACTTATGTTGTGAAATCGTTGAATATTCAGCTCCAGATGAAACAGCTGTTTGTAACTTGGCTTCTATTGCTTTACCTGCTTTCATTGAAAACTCTGAAGACGGTAAGACTTCTACTTATAACTTCAAGAAGTTACACGAAATTGCCAAGGTTGTCACTCGTAACTTAAACAAGGTCATTGACCGTAACTACTACCCAGTTCCAGAAGCCAGAAACTCTAACATGAGACACAGACCAATTGCTTTAGGTGTGCAAGGTTTAGCCGATACTTACATGTTATTGCGTTTACCATTCGAATCTGATGAAGCTGCTAAGTTAAACAAGCAAATTTTCGAAACCATCTACCATGCCTCTTTGGAAGCTTCTTGTGAAATAGCTCAAAAGGATGGTACTTATTCCAGTTTCATTGGTTCTCCAGCCTCCAAGGGTATTTTACAAATGGATATGTGGAATGCTAAGCCATTCGGTATGTGGGATTGGGATACTTTAAGAGCCGATATTATGAAGCACGGTTTAAGAAACTCTTTAACCATGGCACCAATGCCAACTGCCTCCACTTCTCAAATTATGGGTTACAACGAATGTTTCGAACCAGTTACCTCCAACATGTACCAACGTCGTGTCTTATCTGGTGAATTCCAAGTTGTTAATCCATACTTATTACGTGATTTGGTCGATTTAGGTATCTGGAATGAAGGTATGAAGCAACATCTAATTACTGCTAACGGTTCCATCCAAGATTTACCAAATATTCCACAAGAATTAAAGGAATTATACAAGACTGTTTGGGAAATCTCTCAAAAGAAGATTATTGATATGGCTGCTGATCGTTCCATTTACATTGATCAATCTCATTCCTTGAACTTATTCTTACGTGCTCCAACTATGGGGAAGATCACCAGTATGCATTTCTATGGTTGGAAGAAGGGTTTGAAGACCGGTATGTACTATTTGAGAACTCAAGCTGCTTCTGCTGCTATTCAGTTCACCATCGATCAAAAGGTCGCTGATCAAGCTGGTACTATTGTCGCTGATCTTGAAAACCTAAAACGTCCATCCTTTATTCCATCTGAGGCTTCTTATGACCAAGATGTCTACGTTCCAACTGGTGAAATTTCAACCGCTGCTCCAGGTAAGATGGACGTTGAACCAATGAAGCCAACTGTTATCCGTGAAGCTGTCGAAGTTGCTGTTTCCGAACTCAAGATTGAAGAAAAGGTTGAAGTTGTTGTTGATGTTGCTAGAACTAACACCCCAACTCCATCTGCATCTGAAGAACCATCAGGTCCAGTCGTTGCAATTCCATCCGAGAAGACTAAGGCTACTGAAGTTACTGATGAAGAAATCAGTGAATTCGATATCTACAACTCTAAGGTTATTGCATGCGCCATCGACAATCCAGAAGCTTGTGAAATGTGCTCTGGTTAATTTTTATGACACCTTCACTTTAATTCAAATTCATTTTTATTCGGGTTTAATCTTTTCAACGGTCTAATAATTTCATTTTAATCTTGATACATTTCGATTGTCTTTAACAATCAGCTATACGTAGTATATGTATTATCGTTATAAATATAAAAAATAATAATATCATATCATATAAATTTAATACATCTCCTATTCATATGTCAGTATTGATAGACAGCAACGACTAACGGTGTTAAATATCCCAGATGGAGTTGATTGCGAGTACCTTCATTCTTGTTTCAAATTCAATAATTTTTTGTTCCCCAGTTCAATTATATATTAGTCGCCCTTAACGAGATCGTTTTTTTTTCGAGCTTGAAGGGGAATTATCTGAAATTTCAACTTTACAAAGCCAGAAATATAAACAAGATTGAAGGTTTAAGACAAACAAACCGGTTCTGGATATTACCTTACCATCGTACTTCACTCTTTAGAGATACAACTATATTAGAAGAATGTCGGAAACGCTTCAAGACATATCTGTATTAATTAAGGACGACTTATCCTTAGAAAAAATAAGAGATATCAAGGACAAACTAATTAAGCAAAGATCTACCGTAGAGTATCAATTGACTAAGGAATCAGAGAAGCATTTCAATGATATTCAAGATAGTTTAAAATTATTGAATCTCTCACAAAAATCTGTATCTACAACAAGGGAAAGAATTAATGATATCACTAAACTGAGTGACGAAAACAAAACCTCAATAGGCAGGTACGATGTTATTTTCAACGCAACAAAAATGTATGAGACTATTAGCAATACTTCTTCCATTTATGATAAAATTATACAATTTAAGGACCTTGTGGAAAACGTGAACCAAATGCTAGATCGAGCACTTGCAGAAGATGCATTGGAAAGTGGTTGTCCTGCACTCTTACAGATACATTACTCTTTAAACATGGTGCGTGATTTCCAAGATCAAATGACTATCATGGCTATGGTTTCAACAGATGATGTTCAAAGAACTACGCAAAAGCTGTTTGGTAAGGTTACTGAACTAGTTAACAAATTTGATGAGTTGTTAGAAAATTTAATTTATGATATTGTGGAAATTGTCAGAACAGAGCAAATATCATTAGCAATACGTTTATTCAAAGTTATAGATATAGAAGAGAGAGAGGACTTAAAAATTAATGCCATTAGAAATATTATTAAAAAGAAGGAAATAGAGGCCGAAAAGTCTTCGATCAGGAAACTTCCAAATAATAAAAATTCATTGAAATTATTTGGTGAACCAAAGAAAGCAAATGGTGAACACCCATCTGATGTTGGTTTATACCAAGAAATTATGAGTGGAACAATTTCTACCAGAACAGCTCCTCGTGGTTACAAGAACTTCTTCTTAAATCACCTGAAGCAATCCATCCAAGATACTTTTGTAGAAGTGAGAAAAACTTACCAGGGTGAGAGAATGTTTGAGGTCCTTAATGATACCCAATGGATATATAACGAATTGGCGATCGTGAAGGATCATGTTTCCAAGTATTGTCCAGAACATTGGCATATTTTTCAAATATTTTACGAATTTTATTACGAAGAGTTGCATTTATTAATTAATGAGCTAGTTGATTCTGAACCTGAAACATTAATCATTTTGGATATTTTAGATTTTGATAAGACATATCAAACCACCATGGTCGAAGAATTTGGATTCAAGAAGAAGGAGACAAAGAGTATTATCGGCCCTGAGCAAAAAGAGACATTGTTCAAGGATTATTTGAATTTGATTGTTGTCAAAATGAATGAATGGATTAAAAATTTGGAGAAGGCAGAGTTTGATGTTTTCTTTGAGAGAACAACCCCACCACATTCAGATGCAGATGGTATTTTATTTTTGGATGGTACTAAGACGTGTTTCCAAATGTTCACACAACAAGTCGAGGTCGCTGCTGGCTCGAACCAGTCTAAAATTTTAGTTGGTGTTATTGAGAAGTTCTGTGGATTATTACTGGATCGCCAAAAGGAATGGAACAATATAATTAATAGTGAAGTTCAAAAGTTATTGAAATATAATGAACTGTATGATATAGATCCTGAGAATATTCCACCAGAGGCTGAATGCCCAGGTGGTTTATTGGAGTATTTGGTTGCTACCGCTAATGATCAAATGAGAGCTGCTGATTATGCTATGGCTATCAGTACAAAATATGGTGCTTTGGTGACTAAGAATTATGAAAAAGAAATCAACAAACATATGGATACTGCTTTAGATGGATTTGCAGACGTTGTAAAGAGTTGTTTGAATGGTTTATTGTTAATTATGTTTGACGACTTGGCTAAACCATTTTCTGAAATTTTCAGTAAGTCATGGTACAGCGGTTCTCAAGTTCAACAGATCTCCGACACACTCTCTGAATACTTGGTTGATATTAGACCACAAATGAGTCCGGTTGTCTTCAATATCTTTATGGGTAATTTAATTGATGAGGTATTCTTGAGATTTGTTGATGCCATGAGTGAAGAACATTCTTTCAAGAGCAAGAAGAACAAATTCTTGGATGCCATGAAGAGAGATTTTGAGATTTTCTTCAGTTTGTTCACTAGGTTTGTCAGTGATGAGTTAAAAGAAGAGATTATTGATCGTAGATTCAAGGTTATGGAGTTCTTTATGGATTTGAGTTGTGAACCGGTTGATGAGATAATAGAGACATGGAGAGATTTTGTTATTGAGTATCCAGAAGGACCAATTGATTTCTTAATAGCGATCTTAAAATCCAGGAAGGACGTGGATAGCTCTGCTAGAAAACAAATTGTTTCATCGTGCATGCAATATATCAATGATCCAGAAAGAACTGTTCGTCTAAATGAATTGACTACTGATTTGTCATTCATTTCTAGATTCAAGTTCAAAAACTGAGACATGGGCATATATTTATAGTAACATATGTATATATGTATATATAGGAATATATTTACTTTGGGGTAAGTTGGTAAGCATTAATGAGATATACGAATTCATTTATTTCGAGATCCAAATGATAGTGATTAACAAGTTGGTGCCGTTATCTGCGTCCTTTAGGTTATAGTTAAATAGACCATCCTTCTTGGGGCTCCATGAACCACCAATTACATTAGATAAGTTAACGTTACAACTGTTGGCATCTGTGGCCATTACTGAAGTAACTGATATAATATATTTATATTTAGAGGAATGTTGATCCAATTTCTCTAGTAAGTTCTTAATCAGGGAGTTCTGTATCTTTGCACTATCTTTATTCTCAATCGCCAGGTCCTTGTAAGTGGTCTGAATCAATTGTATCAGCATCTCACCCTCCAATGGTGAGTTTTCAATTTTACCCACTCCTATCTCAACATTCATTATATAAATCAATGGTTTTCCTGAAGTATCCCTTTTATTGGACCTACCATCAAATCGAAACTACGTAAGGTTAGCTTTTTGAGTAAGCATTTTTCTTGTTGTTTTTTCCGATTCGGGAACTTTTCAAGATGGTCCTACTATTTACAACTTTACAAGCAATATCCATTAATACATTTCTCCCGCAGGCGATATGTAAAAGGTCAACCTCAGTTTTTCATCACTGGTCCCTTTAACTTCCGGTGAATATTGTAAAAGACATTTATCTTGAACACTTTTATATATATGAAAAAACCAATGGCCTGCTTAGATAACCGATGTGATTTTATGATACAATTTTTTTTCAGAGCGCACGTGGGTGACAATAATCTAAGATAGTCTCCATTGTATCTGTGAAACGTGTTTTGGGAAATCAGGGCATTGTGATATAATTTGATTCTAGTTGACTGTTCAAGAAATATATAATTTGCAATTTGACTCTTGACGGTTTTGTATATATTGTGGTTAGTTATTTTCCAGGTTTCCTTAATCATAAAAATAATCACCACACTAAGATACATTATAGACTTAGAAGATAGAGTGATAATAGCATAGCATAAGATGTCCAGCGCCCCATTATTACAAAAGACACCAGGTAAGAAGATCGCTTTACCAACAAGGGTGGAACCCAAAGTGTTTTTCGCTAACGAACGTACATTTTTATCATGGTTGAATTTCACAGTTATGTTGGGTGGGTTAGGTGTTGGTTTACTAAATTTTGGTGACAGAGTCGGTAGAATTAGTGCCGCAGGTTTTACTCTAGTCGCCATGGGGACCATGATTTATGCATTATTTACGTACCACTGGAGAGCTTCTGCCATTAGAAGAAGAGGTTCTGGTCCATATGATGACAGAGTTGGACCAACTCTACTATGTTTTTTCCTCCTAATGGCTGTCGTGATTAACTTCATGTTGAGATTCCATTACGAATAAGGATATTGTTATTTATGTAAGTAATTTAATTTATTCAGATAGTAATAATAATATTTCAATGGTCTGTAGAATCAGACTAAAACCACATCAAACATTAAAACTACACACCACAGGGTGTTGCTTCTAGAGTCACAATAATCGCGAAGTTTTTCCTGTGACTCAGTGATATCTTTACATAATCAGTTTCAATTACACAAGAAAGAGGCGTGAAAAGTTTAAAGACGTAATCGAACATTCAATTGCGGTACCGCTCATTCATATCCCGAAATTGTTTATTTGATATGAGCATCCTGTATTCTTTTGAGATGTTTTGATTTCGATCCTCATCTGTAGCTGATCTTCCTATTAAAGTGTGTGCAATAACGGGCATATAATGTACTTCACATGGACGGTCACACTATATTGTATGAGCAATTGGACGTTTTCTAATTTTCCTCACTCCTGACTAGAAAATGGGTCACATTTATGGGGTGTCGTACTGTTTTCCAGTAAATGGTCGATGCATCGCTGCGAGAAAATTCAGGCAACTTTTCTGAAATTTTTCACTTAGATTGACGGAGATCACATACTGGTAGAAAATTTGACTCATCATCGTATGCCTTTATGGGTTGGATAATAATAATGGATGTGCTGGAGTGTTCTAAGCATATATAATCACAGCGTAAAACGGATATATGCCGTAGTTCAATAAAATGCTTTCGTCTTGTATTTGCTAGGTAACATACAATATCTATTATACACACAATAGCATGCTTTCCCAGACACATTGCTTAAGAGGTTCTTCTAAATTTTTTACCAAAAGATTATTTCGTCTATATTCTAACTTACCATTACAAGTGCCTATTACACTTCCGAATGGTAAGGTCTACCAACAACCAACTGGTCTATTCATCAATGGTAACTTTGTTCCTTCTGTAAATAAGAAGACCTTTAAGGTATTTGATCCATCAACGGAGAAGGAGGTCACTGAAGTCTACAGAGCAGATGCAGACGATGTAGACATCGCAGTCAAGGCAGCTAAGAATGCTTTTGAAAATTGCTGGTCTCAAGTCGACCCAGAGGTTCGTGGTAGAGCATTATTTAAATTGGCGGATTTAATCGAACAACATGCAGAAACCCTAGCTGAGATAGAATCCATGGACAATGGTAAAGCGTTAGTATGCTCTCGTAGTGATGTCGATTTAGTCTCTAAATACTTGCGTTCCTGCGGTGGCTGGGCTGATAAAATTTACGGTAATGTTATGGATACCGGCAAGGATCATTTCGCCTACACACTCAGAGAGCCATTGGGTGTTTGTGGTCAAATCATCCCATGGAATTTCCCATTATTAATGTGGTCCTGGAAAATTGGTCCTGCCTTAGCTACTGGTAATACGATTGTCTTAAAACCAGCTGAAGTAACTCCACTTTCTTCATTATACGCTGCTGCACTATGTAAGGAAGCTGGTATACCTGACGGTGTAGTCAATATCGTCCCAGGGTCTGGCAGAGTTATTGGTGATAAATTATGTAAGCATCCGGATGTTAAGAAGATTGCATTCACTGGTTCTACTGCAACTGGTCGTACAATCATGAAGACCGCTGCCGATACTGTTAAGAAGGTTACTTTGGAATTAGGCGGTAAGTCTCCGAATATTGTTTTCGGTGATGCAGATTTAGATAAGGCTGTTAGGAATATTTCACATGGTATATTCTTCAATTCAGGAGAAGTCTGTTGTGCTGGTTCCAGAGTTTACGTCCAAGACACTGTCTATGACGAAGTTTTAGAAAAGTTTAGACAATATGCTGCTGGTCTAAAGGTTGGTAATCCCTTTGAAGATGACGTTTATCAGGGTGCCCAAACTTCAAAAAATCAATTAGACAAGATCTTAGATTATGTTAAAATCGGTACCGAGGAAGGTGCCCGTATTGTTACCGGTGGTAAGAAAGCTGGCCATAAGGGTTATTTCATTCAACCAACAATCTTCGCTGATGTCGAAGAAGACATGAGAATTGTGAAGGAAGAAATTTTTGGTCCAGTTGTCACAGTCTCAAAGTTTTCCACTGTTGATGAAGTCATTGCTAAGGCTAACGATTCTCAATACGGTCTAGCTGCTGGTATCCATACGAAGGATGTTAACAAGGCTGTTAATGTTTCTAATAGGTTAAAGGCAGGTACCATTTGGATCAATACTTACAATGCCCTTCACCAAAATGTTCCATTTGGTGGGTTCGGTCAGTCAGGTATTGGTCGTGAAATGGGCGCCGCGGCATTAGACAATTACACACAAGTTAAGGCCATTAGAATGGCAATTGAAAAACCAGAATTTTAAGTCAGCTTAAAATTCAAGCGACATATTTGAATACATGGAAGGTATCAAAGAAATATGTAAGTTATAAACCATCGTAACTATCATTAATGAACAATGTACTTACATTCATAGAGTTTTATAAACTAATCAAAGCATAAAAAACAATTTCTTCTTATTATTATGCAGTCCTTATTGACGCATCTATTTTATGAATACAAGTAAACGGCAGACTCTCAAACAGGAGAGGCATCAGTTTATTTCCAAAATGGAGACTGCAACTGAACCCATACATTATTCAATCAGGACATTTCTACAAAAACGTTTAAAAAACAAGTTTTTATAAATTTCACTTAAAAATGATATGCATTTTCAGCGCGCGCAACCGCATACCGAGCCTAGCGGTAAACGCACCGGCAAGACCTTTCCTCTATCCTTTACTTTCCCTGTCCTGCAACGCCTCCTCCCGTGGAGCAACGGGCAGCCTAGAACCACGGTGCGCTAGTCCCGGCTAGTGGGAGTTTGGTGACAATTCAATGCGTAATGGAACGGACGCTGGCCTGTTTGCGCGTACATACTACTGAAATTTACGAAAATGATTGTATGTTTAAAGATGGTACCTTTACCATCAGGTAGAAACAAATCGAAAATATAACGAACCAAATAACTGAAATGGTATGTGGATAGCACTATTGAAGAAATGATGAGACAAGGGAATGAATCTACGCGTTTATAGCAATAGAATGGTGGATTATGGACAATATTTGAACCCGTGTAATATGTTAAAATGAAATTCACTTTTAAATCACAAAACATTAAAAAACGTTTGGATTATAATGAAAGACACATTTATAATGAGTATGCTTAAATCCCCGATAAATACAGATATGAAACTATGTGATCAAAACCCAAGTTAATGGTATTGGACAAATGATATGACACACTACGCAAAGATAGTAAACAGAAACATCCCACTTTATTCATTTTTGATCCAAATAAATTGAAATAATCTTACTAACAATCATCATTATTTATTATAGTCTGACGCTGTCACTATTCGTACCAGAAAGGTCATCTCCAACCCATTATTGGCTAGAAAGCAATTCGTTCTTGACGTTTTACATCCAAACAGAGCTAACGTCTCCAAGGATGAATTACGTGAAAAGTTAGCTGAAATCTACAAGGCTGACAAGGATGCTGTCTCTGTTTTCGGTTTAAGAACTCAATACGGTGGTTCCAAGTCTACCGGTTTTGGTTTAGTTTACAATTCCACTGCTGATGCTAAGAAGTTTGAACCAGCTTACAGATTAGTTAGATACGGTTTAGCTGAAAAGGTTGAAAAGGCTTCTAGACAACAAAGAAAGCAAAAGAAGAACAGAGGTCTTAAGGTCTTTGGTACTGGTAAGAGAAGAGCTGCTAAGGTTGCTCGTCGTAACGCTGATTAAGCAAGTTAATTTCATTCGAATTTATTTATTAATTCAATCTAATTTATCTTTTAATATCACATCATCAATCAAACTCTCTGGATGTTTTGTTTTACATATAGTATGTATCTTTTTAAATAGCAGTTTAAAACAAAACCTACGAACATAATCTTTAAGTTCTGTTAATCATAATAAGGTGGGATCAAATGTTTGAATGGCGTTTGAGTTTGAAAATTTCATTGATTATTGGTCACGTGAATGGTTTCAAAAAACAGCAAAGGGAAATGGAGGTATAACACGAAAATTATGGCACACCGAGATATATATTGTTGGAATCATTTACATAATTCAGTTATCTTTGCAGTTAAGAAAACCCAATTAAAGTAGATTTGAGGACGAGAAACAATGGCTTTATTTGGTTTAAGTAAATTATTTTACGTTATTCTACTATTAATCAATGCAGTTGCCGTGTTAAGTGAAGAAAGATTCTTGAGAAGAAGTATGTTCAGATATATCCTTTAATTCGGACCTTTCGAATGTTTAAGTTTACTAACAATTTTAATCCACTTTTGAATGATTTATTACAGTTGGTTTCGGTAAAAATTCCGGTGAGATCCCAGGTTATGGCCAAGAAGGTTCTGCCAAGTCCAAGATTGTCCAATTGATTGGTGCAGTACAAACACTATTGAGAAGTATGTTATTTATTATGTTTTGGAATTTTTGTTCCATATATTACCCATCTGAGCAAATTATTAACAATCAACTTTTACAATGAAATACTTTAAAACAGTTCCCTTAATTGGTATTAATATCCTGGTTATTATTTATGAAATCCTATTAGGATAAACAAATGCATTATTAGAAAGGAGGACATGAGAAAGAAAAAACAATATATATATATAATGGATATATCTGTACAGTAGTAATTTAAGAATCAAATGATTATAAGTAATCTTTTATAGAAAGAAATTTTACTATATACGAGGAGTAAATATCATGTAACGCTGTTGTCAGTTGATTATGAAACTGGATAATAGAAAACCGTTTTTCTAATGCAGGACTATGAGTGGATATGATTAGAAGCACCTAGTGCCTTTGAATTTTTATTTCCTCAAACTTTTCCTCAACGAATTTTTCTATGAAGCCGGTATCGTTGATTTCTTTATCTATAGTATGCATTGATCCGCCGTGTGTATCGTTTGAAGTGTTCTTAGACCTTGATACATCATTGTTCATCTGTAAGCAAAAGAAGTACAATAAGCAGTCATAGATAGATAAGAATTGATTGATATTTTGAACCATGGAAATTCTTTGTTTTCTAAATATATTAATAGTCCAAGCGACTGGATCGTATGCTTTACCTATAACGTTTTCCTTTTTAAAATCCTCTTGTAGCATGTCAAAGTTATCCAAGTTCGAAAGAATAGAATCAATAGTACACCAAGTACCTGTTCTACCACAACCTGCAGAACAATGTACCAATATAGTTGGTAAATAACCTTTTTTAAAAACACCTTTTTCAAATAATGACCTGATCAAAATGTTCTTGAAACTAATAGCTTGAATAATCTCAATTGGGTCCGTCAACGTACCTAAATCAGGCCAGTTCTTAATTTGTAATTGTAAAACTTCATAAAATTTGGAATTATTGTCATAACCCAATTTAATCTTCCTTAGTACGACATTTTCTTTATCACCGGATAAGTAAATTGTATCCAAAACCTTGACGGTAATACCGTTATAATTTTTTTCTTTCCAGTATTTGTAGCACTTTTCAATCCCATTTTCATATTCATTTGTCAAGGCTAAGATTAATGGGACGTTATCTGTTATGATACAAGTGTAAAAGTCGTGGACTGTTGATAGCATTGGGGCTTGTGTGGCAATGTAGCGAACCTTTGCGGATACTGCTGGTAATATTATCTTGTTTTGGCTACTAAGGTTCAGTGAACTCTTTGATAATTCCAGCTCAGGCAATTCCAAATAGTTAGCATTAATATAGTTATCCACGATATCAAGTTCTTTATCTTCTTCAATTTCATGATTGATTAAACTGGAAGAAAAATGAGGTGATTGAATGGAAGATAAAGATGATTTTTTTAATCGTACCCTTGAATGTTCATATGGAAAAATATCCTTATATCTATTCTTAAACCCTAATTCAACACCCGAAGAAATCATGATTTGTTCCTCTTCACCTTGTGGTTCTTTTAAATCGACATCAATATCTCTTAACCATTTTTGTTTGATGGATGCTAGGCATTCAGGTTGAGAGTATGATCTATGCTGTGAATATTTCTTTGATTTCGAGAATGGGGCAATTGGTGGAGATGTAAACGAAAACGATGATGCATTTGTTGATGTTCTGCTTGGGACAATTATCTCGGAACCATTCTTTGAATGTCTTTGAAATTTAACTGGAGATTCATTTCCGAAGTGGATTGGTGACTCATTATTTGATCTCGAGGTAAGTGAATTTTGGACATCGGAGTAGGACATGTTTAAGGAAGAATTGTTACTGTTTGTACGAATCGTTGAGACTGAGCTATTAAGACGTCTTTTTTCTAAAATATCTAATTTTTGAAACTGTGATGCAAATTCAATCTTTGTTCGACTCATTAATTCTTGGAACCAGCTTGGTATGGTTGAATCTATCTGTTCTTGAGAGTACTTGGAAGATAGTTTTGCATATTTTATTTGGACGCTCAATTTATCCTTGTATTGATCCCTTTCATCCTTCATGGAAGATAATGAAGACGTGGATGAAACATTAATGTCAGTTCTCTTTGGAAATTCAAAGGAATTTAAGCTATCTTGTGCCTCCTTACGATGTAAAATTTCCTCGTCATCCTTAACCTTTTTTTTATTCTTCATAGATTTCCATTTAGTATGTTCCTCCTTGATATTAACTGCATCAAGATATGCATCTAAGTTCATAGTTTCCTCATTCTGTGTAAACTTAAACAATGGAGTGGGCATGGTTTTCTCAGATGGCAGTTGGAATTTAAATAATGCAGAGATTGGTGATGATGATGAGATAGGTGATTCCGAAAGTGTATGTTTCCCTGGCGAGTTTGTGAAACTTGATGATGAGTTACATCCACTTGAGTCTGATATGTTGACTCTAAGGTTCATATTAGAGAGATCATCGACTGTGTCACTGAAACTATCTTTGCGGTCGATGTCTAAGAATCCTGGGATAGATGATTTGATAAATGATGGAAATATATCTTTAAATCGGGTAAATCCACAGGACAATACGGATAATTTTATGGTGTTTATATTTTCTATGTATGTTGGATAGTTTAGAATCTTTGTCAGTATACCTGAGCATGCCAAGGATATAGATGTTTCTGATTGTTTGACTGAATTATCATATATCAATATTCTAACATTTGGGTTCTCAAATTTGGAAAGAATGATACGTTGTTCCTCCAATGGTAAGTTTTCAATCAATTTCTCGAATGTAAAATTTTTCCTTCTTAGTAAAGTAGACGGCAGACATACGTGTATTGAGTTCTTTATAAATGCCTTAGAGTGTTCTGTGAAGGGTCGTATATCTAGCAGTAAATAATTTTTAGAATTATTTTCTGTTAATATCTTACCTAATTCCACAGCAGTAATTAAACTGCAACCCTGTGGTTTAGGAAATCTTTGTTCCTGAGGTTTGAAACTTGGAAAAATGGGAGATGTTACTGATTTTAGGAATTTTTGATGTTGAGGACTAATATTTATCGGATGTATTTTATTTGATTGTAATGGCGTAGTTAGCTCATCTATGGTTTTATTGACGGTCAACGTCGCCACATTTGTCATTTTCGTCAAGGGGGTTGACGGGATCTGTGTGGAATTCATATGGTTAGTAATAGTATTTGTTGTATTATCAATATTTTTCGAATTATGAAAATGAGTATGTGAATTATTGTGGAGTTTATGGTTATCATCACTGTTGTGATTCACTGTATATAATTTATTGGCGACAGTACTACTATAAGCGCCATACAACCCTTTCATTTTCTCAGACAGATATCTGTTGTTGAATGGTGGATAAAGGGATATAATCTAATAAAATTCAGGAGGATCAATTGATGGAGTTATACGGCTACTGTTCAGTAGTGACAAAATTTTCGATAGCTTATTTTCGAATTATACGCAACGAGAAACTGGAAAATGACGATGAGCTACTCAGAAAAAAAGCAATTTCCGAATAAATATGTGGTGAAAAACTAGCTGCGTGATAAAATTGGCGGGAGAATCGCAAATAAGGAAAATGACGCTATGGAGGAAAAAATTTGTGATGAGTGAAAACTGATTGCCACTTGTGTCAGAAATAGTGTAACTTCTTAAACCAGATGTGAGTGAAGATACTTAGTCAAAGTTTGAGTAAGTTTGTCTCTTCGCAATATGCAGTAGAGACTGTGTCTATTTAAATTAAGTTAGTGTTTGGTGGTCAAACAGCTGGTCCATTCAGTTTAAAATAACGTCGTAACCGGATAAAGTGTCTGGCTATTACTAAGAATGCAATTATCGATGTTCTATATATTCGAGATAATGCGTCCGAATTTACCCATTGAGGACCAACAGATTTCGGGAATGTGTGGAAGTTTGAGCTTGTGACAACCGAGATTTGCACGTGACATATTCCCCCCCCCCCCCACTATGCACGCAATTTCTGTACTGCAATTTTGTTCTACGATGACGACAGAGACTGCGCACTTGTGGGTGAATTGATGAAAGCAGAGGAGTAAACCCGCTGGTCCATATGTTGGATGGGTGATATTGCCAGCCAACAATAAGGGTGAATGAGTAATAACGGGTATTGTTGTTCAATTATATAATATTTGTTCTAGGCTGTAGCTATTGTTGTTTGTTTTTTTATAACGAAAATGGTGGGACTTTGGAGGTTTTAAGCTTTATCCTGTTGTCACTAGTGAATAGGTACTGCGCTATTGCACAAGTAACCCCGGTTCATGCTTTGATTATAAGGATAAAAATGGAAAACTCCGGTTCCATTCAAAACGGAAATCTCTATGTGTTTCCAACAGTATCTTGGTTGAGAGACTGCAGTTTATTAATATCTTCCAAAATCGGACTTGAGATTTTCAAAATAATTAAGGATGAGTTACGTAGCTCGATTAATATTTTCCATGGGTATTTCACACAATATTAGTCATTGGTGATTTCTCCACTATATTTAGTTAACTTCTCATTTGCGGTTTCGGAAAAGTATTATTATCCCCAAGAATGACGAATGGCTAAATTTTACTATTATTTTTCTTTTTCTTTTGTATATGTTTAATTTATTAATCAACAGTCTAAAAATAAGTTGAGACTCTTTACCATATTAACTTGACAATTGATATTGTCTGTTAATACACATGTAAAAATTGCAGGCTAAGCAAAAATCGGTATTAAACCAAATCTTTTCTGAAATGCTACAATTCTAGATCTACCCCCCCCCCCCGGAGACTCCCTGGATTGTTGACCACCATATAAACTTCTTTTCTTCAGTGGCTGGTTAGAAAAGCCATAGGTCATATTCTCAATATACGTCATTTGGCAACAAAGAAAAAAGATATAGAGCAAGCCAGAGAAAAGATTCAAGAGAAAGAAAAAATTATCTAAAGAACGTAGAATTTATAATCTATCATTAGTCAAGTTTCTTGGCTTGAACAACAAAAATGCTAATTGTTTATGAGTTAGAATCAACCACAAAGGAGTACCTAATTTTTAAAAAAAAAAATTAAGGACCTAATTTAGAAAATAAATGGACGAGTCAGGAATCGAACCAGAGACCTCTTCCTTGCAAGGGAAGCGCGCTACCAACTGCGCCACACGCCCGATTTATACATCTGATAGTTTTTTCATGCATTTTATCCAAAAGTCCTTTGTATCTTTGTAACATGTTAATCTCCAAATTTAGTGGAATATATAGAGATTTGTCGAAAATCAGTTTTGGTATTCGACCCAATTGTCTCTGAATCAGAGTTGTTAATTGTTTTTGTTTCACGAATACCTGATTTCATAATATCTATTTGACGGAAATGGACATGAAACAACGATTACAACATGAAACAAAGGTTACAACTGTTGGAACAAAAATCAACATTTATCCATATGTCGATAGTTTAAATGAATAAATATTTGTTCACGTGACTATAAGATTATTACACAATTGTACAATGGATGACATAAATTATAAGACTAGAGAATTGAGGTTCGCACGGTCATCAAATTAGTGGAAGCTGAAGCGCAAGGATAAATAATGTAATAGGA